>OU426873.1:1501565-1506565 GCA_911387685.1 Dolichovespula media
ATAAATTAACAAAGGTACATATTTTTCATTAAAATTCGAAATACCGTCGAGAGGAGAGATGGAATAGGAAAAAAAAATAAATAAAAGGGAAAGGTAGTGAAAGAAGAAGATGCGATTCGCGATATGATCGAGTGCGCACGTTCGATCGATTATTATTTTCTATGTATGGGAAATGAAGAATGAACCGGAGGAAAAAAAAAAATAAGGAGAGAAAAGAAAGAACAGTGCAAAAGAATTTTCAATAGTATTTTCAATAGTATTTTCAATATTCTAACACGACATATACGTATAACCTTAAATTTTTAATTCGTCTAACACGATACATACATACAAATTTATATAAACATACATACACATATACATACACATACACATATACATATACATATACATATAGATACACATATACATATACATACACATATAGATATACATATAAATATACATATATACATCCTTAGATAAATAAGTATTCCCGTTTTCCGAATAAAGAATGAAAACGAAAGAAAAAGAAAAGAAATAAAATAAGTAAGTAAGTGAGTAAGAGAGAAAGCAAAAAAAAATAAAATTAAGAATAAGAAAAAAAGAAAAAAGAAAAGAGAGAGAGAGAGAGTGAGAGAGAGAGAGAAGGGAATAAAGAAAATTAATGGACGGAGATAAAGGAGAGAGCGTAGGAATGTCGTATTGCAAAGAATACAGGGCACAATAGGTATAGATAAGTGTATTACCCCCCACTCTAAGAAAAGAGAGAAAAGAGAGAGAGAGAGAGAGAGAGAGAGAGAACAGGAAGAGTATCCACCTCCCCACCAGTCGTAGCGTTATCCCCACTCCTATATCAACCGATCGAGTAAAGAAAGAGAGAAGGAAAGAAGAGAGTGCGTCGATCTATCACTATCTCTCTCTCTCTCTCTCTCTCTCTCTCTCTCTCTCTCTCTCTCTCTCTCTTGGGAGCCCTCCCCTCTCGTCGCGCAATCCCGAGCCGATTTGAGTCGACCCCCCGCCCCTTCCACGGCTTAGTCTCAACGAATGCACGCGCGATTCAGCGCGTTGCACCGATGTGTGCACGGATGACGAGAGGAACGGTGCAACGACAACGCTGAAAATGGTGGGGATGGAACGCGTTCAGGGGCGGCCTACCCTCATCGTTAATAAAGAGAGAGAGAGAGAGAGAGAGAGAGATAGGCCGTATGTTTCTTTCTCTTTCTCTTCATCTCGACTATTCGCACCGACCAATCCGAAACGACACGTTGCAAGCGATTAATCCACGAGCGTGCGTTACACGCTCGTACGCGCTCGCGCGCGCCAAATCGCTTGCACTAAGAAAGAGAGATAAATAGAGAGGATGGAAAAATATATATATTTTGTGTGTGTGTGTGTTTGTGTGTGGTCTTCCAAAGCGAAACTCCAACATCCTCCTACTCTCCATCTCTCCGAAAGTTTCCTCCTTTAAACCCTTTCCTCACTCCATCCCCTCATCGGATCACCACCACTACCACCACCATCACCACCCCCCGATCGAGCTACTAACGAAGCTCTACGATTGGTCAATCCGTTAGGAAAAATATTTCGTTCCTGCCCGGACTGCTTTCGTCCAGGCTTTATTTCTTTTCTTTCTTTTCTTTTTACTTTCTTTTTTTCTTTTTGTTATCCCCCTTTGTTCGTTGGAACGCGGAAGAAGCGTTAGATGATTTTCTTGCTTGACAAGTTTTGAAAAATGATGACTGGATTGGTACATATATATATGTATGTATGTATGTATATATGTATTACGTACGTATATACGTAACGTATGTTCGTATGTATGTATGCATATTTGATAATAAAAATCGCTTGTACGTTTTAACTCACAAACTACAAGAACGATTCTAATTCTAAGTTTGTCAAATGTGTTGGTAAACGCATACACAAACACACACACACACACATCCATCTTTATCATTCCCTAATACAATGTCCAAACGGAAGACTCAGTTTTTCACGAACTTCCGTCGACCGAGTAACGAGAGACATATCGTATCGTCGAAGTGGGTGGCTGGGTTCGACGGTGTCCCAAGAACATTGGGAGGAGGGTGAGAGACAGAGAGGGAGGATGGTGGTTAACTTAAATTACGCGAATGGAAAGAAATCATTTCGGTATCGCGTTTTGTTGATAGTACGAGCGTGTATTATTATACAATGCAGCATCTGCCTCTTACGAAAGTCCTCCCTCTTTCGTGTTTCTTCTCGTAAACAAACAAACGAACAAACAAATTCCGAGAATTCCGAAAATGTTCGTGGCCGTCCGTTTCCGAAGCTCGGCCGTGAAGGGGTGTGTGTGTGTGTGTGTGTGTGTGTGCGCGCGTGTAACGGGAATGGGGTAGGGAGTTGGGGTTGTGTACGAGAAAGAGGTACGTCGAGAAAAGAAAAGAGAAAGAAAACCAAAAATAAAAAAATAAAGATAAACGAAGCTCGTTGAAAAGTGGTTCGCGTCCTTTCGTCGTTGATATCGAGAGAGTTTGCGAAAGGACGAAAAACGTATCGATGATTTTTATTATCGAATTGTTTGTTTAATCGTCGAAACGTACGACCAACGATCGAGGAATGATCCTGTAACGAAGATTGGATCCCTCCATTTGTATGCCATCGAAGGATCCTGCCAGGATACAACGGTAATAGGAAACCAGCAGGAAACAACAGTTTGCTCTTGACGTAAAATGGCGGAGCACGGTGAAATATATCTATCCATCTTATCTATCCATCCATCCATCCATTCATCCACCTATCCATCTGTTTATGTTGTCCAAGGAACGTTTGGACGTATGAAAAGAAACAAAATCAGAAAATAAAAGAGAAACCAAAAAATATTCGATCGAGATTGAAACAACAACGCTACGTTCGTTTAAGCTTCATTCGAGATAGAACGAATAGATCAACGTAAAGAATCATAGGATCAATAAAATCATCGACTTAACAAAATCTTTTAACCGGTCGAATGTTGAATGAGAACGAAACTTGACGATGTTAGGTATTTTGCAACGCGTCGATAAGCTTAAACGATACGTACGACGTATGAACGGTCAATGTCCGACAAAATGTATCGTAAACAGTACTGCGGATTGACGAATATAAAAGGAATAATATACGTACGTTTTTTGGAATGATATTCGTGTAACCGACCCATCAACCCACCAACCCGAACCCCCCAACTCCCCAACACCATCTCCCAATACAACGGATTTGGCTTACCGCCATCAATAAAGTCTTACAGGGGTCTGGTCTGTCGAATACGCAGTAAGGATGCACGTTTAATGGGCCGAGGGAGAGGTGGAAGGGCGGAGGGACCGTTTCCAAGAATAGGGATTCGATAAATTTTACTTGTTTACACAAATACATATAATATATATAGACAGACGCACAGAGACACGCATTCAGAATGCCGAAAAAATATATATCGAAAAGCTATAGAAAGTCTTTGTTAACGGTCCGTTAAGAGTTGGTTCATTGAGAAAAATAAAGATTGGAATCCTGAGTTGGAACAATGATTCGATACGTACAACGTATCCGAATTTAGTAATTGAGGGGAGATGGAGAAAGTCGAGAATCCCTAGAGAAATCCCTAGAAAAATCCCTAGAGAAATACCAATCGATCAATCGGTAATGTATGAACGAACGAAGGAACGAACGAATGGTATCGACGTTGAATCCAAACGAAAATCTTTTATGTTCGTGTACGTAAATGAAGGAAAAGATTCATGATAGACGATAAAAAATTAATAATGATGGTAATGAAATTGAACGGGATAATTTCGTTCAATGATGAAATCGAGGATCGTTATCGAACGAATGTGTCATCGTTAATACGATAGAAAATGTTCCATGCGTGATAATTGCATTTTAGTTTTTATCTCATCAGAAAATTTATCCACCTTTCGCGTGTATTTTGGATTGTTGATTATATGATTGCAGTTTAATTTTAATCGGAAATAACATATAGATGTATTTTATGTTTAAATTATACATATATGTGGACTTATTATTGATGTAATTGCATTTTAGTAACAAACACAAAGATGCATATATGCATCTATTTTAAATTTTGATCGCGCATATATAGAAATATTATAATATACGAATTTGATTGGAAATATTGTATGTAAAATATAAAAGAAAAGAGAAAGAAGAAAAATATATATGTATATATATATAGAGAGAGAGAGAGAGAAAGACAGAGAAAGAGAGGGGGAGAGAGTGGGTATGTATGCGTAGGGAGATGAAGAGAAAGGAGAGAAAGGCCATGGGGAAAGCAAGGGGTGTTGAGTTCCATGGCTGCTAAGCTGCTTCCAAACGTTTCCCAACGTGATGCTAGTTCGACGAATTATTGAAGGAATATCTATCGACGTTTAAAACCCACAATTTTATTCCTTCGTTCACTTTTGTTTCGTTTTGTTTTACTTTTTTTTTTTCTTCTATATATATGTGTATATATATATATATATATATATATATATATATATATATACTTATACATATATAATTAGAACGGATAATTACGTATTACGGTATTTATAATAATATGAATTAATGATTTATAATATATATGAAACGGAAATAACATTAAAAATTTCATTTCGAAAATTTCATTTCGAGGTATTTATGTAAACGTATCATCCAATTGAATTTTCTAACGATTCGATTAGTCGTTGCGTTAAACCAAAAGAAAAAGGTTAAAATAACATTTAAAAATCGTCATATACTTATCTTAAAATTTTAACCGAAGAGTCGCTTAGTATTTAAAGAAAAAGTTCATCTATAAAAAAAAAGAAAAATAAATAAATAAACAATGAAAAAAGATTAATAACCGACAATTAAAACAGATTCTCGAGATTGACAGGTGGAAATAAGGAATAAAACATTTTGTATTTCAGGCGATACGAAAACGTTGTGCGAAAAGAAGATTTTTGGCGATGAGAATAGAGGAGAGAAAAAAAGGAAGAACAAAAAAAGAAAATTGAATTAAAACA
>OU426873.1:1511565-1516565 GCA_911387685.1 Dolichovespula media
TGGACATACATGCAAACACACAGGTATATATATATATATATATATATATGTACGTGTTTCACGTACATAAGTCGGACGATTTATTGCTTAGTATTTCCTGCAGTCGAAAAGGAAGGCAATGGTGGTGGGCACGAACGTGTTCTGGGCCCATCGGGAATATTTTTCTAGGCCTGCGCATGGCCTAGAGAACCCTAGAGAAATAGAGACACGTACGTACGCGCACGCATACATATATACATACATACCATACATACGCGTACACACGTACACGAGAGAAAGAGAGAGAGAGAGAGAGAGAGAGAGAGAGAGAGAGAGAGAGAGAGACAGAGGAAAGGTCCGGGCAATGCCAGCTGCGCTACCGTAACATAACGAGGCCTAAACGCAGGCGCCTACTACCAATAGGAGCCAACTGTTCATTAGTCTGTTGGTACAGGCTGTTCAAAACGGTCTCTTCGAGAAAGAACGCTCTGCGAGGGTGTAGAAGACGATTGAGAGAAAGAGAGAGAGAGAGAGAGAGAGGGAGAGAGAGAAAGAGAGGGAAAGGGGAGCCGCCTTCTCGAGAACCTTATTTTCTACACGGATCGATACTATCGATGGAAAAATCAAAGAGAGAATGAAAGAATGAGAGAATGAGAGAATGAGAGAGATAGATATGAAAGTTTTCCTCGTGAACAAAAAATCATCTTCGATTTTCTTCAAATTCATTCCCATTAAATATTAATATATCTGTTTCTATGGTTAGTCTCGTTCAATACATATTATTTACTATAGCAAACGATCATCAATTGGATCGTTAGAACGCGACGATTTTTTCTTTTCTTTTCTCTTCCTCCTCGTTCGTTCGTTCGTTCGTTCGTTCGTTCGTTTATTCGTTCGTTTATTCGTTCGTTCGTTTGATTGATTGTGCAATTTTGTTTTCTTTTTTTTTTTTTCTTGAATATCTTCTAAATCTCTCGAGTACGTACGGATACCGTTTGTGTTATGTAAGTAAATTTTACGTAAAGAAATAAAAAATGTTGTCTAATCGTACTTTTCTTTCTCGAAGGGATCTTTTTTATAATATTACTTTTCGAACAGCGCCAAGACATGGATGGATGAGGGAGAAAAAAGAAAGAAAGATGTCGTTTCGGGTCGAATGGGAGAGAATTCGATTGAAAAATGTCGTCGAGTATGTTCGTTCGAATCATTCGTTCGTTCGAGTCATTCGTTCCTTCGAAATAAATCATAACGTAATCTAATAGTTAGGCGTAATTTTTTATCATTGCAACGCCTAAACATTCTTCTTCTTCTTCTTCTTCTTCTTCTCCTTTTTCTTTTTCATTTTCCTTTTCTTTTATCTCTTTATCCTTCACGAATAATAAACGAAAAATCGCTAGCGACAGACGCGAAACGAAATTTCGCGAGTAGGCGAAAGCTCTTGGACAAAACGCCGACCAATCGTCTCTCGGTTGGCAAGTAAGGTATCTCCTAAATTCTAACTTATCGACCGTCCTAACTCGTAGCCGGTAATACGTTCTAAACGCGAAACGACTACGGCGATCGATTAAGACGACTACGACGAGGATCGATTTATTCTAATCGCGCCATTGAAATACGCGAATAACATTTCTTAACGATCCGTCATCATCATCATCATCATCATCATTATTATTATTATTATTATTATTTTTATTATTATTATTATTATTATTATTCGTCATTATCTATCGTCTTTGAGAAGTACAAAAATTATCGATGAAATAATAATCGTCGATCGAAAGTAAAAAGTAAAGAAAGAAAAGAAAAAAGAGGATCTTATCGTCGGAGACGCGTTTTAGAGACCTACGACGGTGGTATAATCCTTTCTCGATTTAAAAAAAAAAAAAAAAGAGAGAGAGAGAAAGAGAAAAAGGAAAAAGAAAATATCTCTCCGTTCGGACCGTACGATTTATTAGAAAAAAGAGAAAAAAAGAGATAAATAAATAAAGAAGAATAATGTCCGCTCGAACGAACTATTGCATATTCTAATCACAATTTTTTATTTTTTATTTTGTTTTATTTCTTTTCTTCTAATTCAAACAACGAAAACGTTCGTTCTGTCGTTCAACGAAGTTCTCCGTTTCGAACCTGCAAGAGTTTACATATATATATATATATATATATATATATATATATATATATATATATATATATATATATACTTATATACGTACAAATAAAATCTTTGCGACGTGTCGATAAAAAGGAAAGAAAAAAAGAAAGCAAGAGATGAGAAACAAATATTTTTTAGAAATAACAAAAAGATATTTCAAAGACGTTATAATGATCGAACGTATTCCTCGAGAAATACGCGTTCGGTTATTATTTTTTTTCTCCGTCCATTTCTCTTCGTACCTCGTAACGCTACCTTTTAACAGAAATTAAATTAATGGAAAATATTTTTCAACGAAAAATAAAAATAAAAAAAGAAGAAGAAGAAAAAGAAGGAGGAGGAGGATGATGATGAGGAGGAGGAGGAGGAGGAGGAGGAGGATAAGAAGAGAAAGAGACAAATATTCGAAGGGGTAGGGACCGAGGTTTTGGAGGGGGGGAGGTTTCCCTAAAACGGACGACGGTCGCGTTTTTCTCTCGACTACTTCTGACCAGAAAGAAAAATCCACAGACGAATGATCGTGAATGAATATTTTCTACCTTCGTATCAATCCACGTGGAATGACAATGAACGAACGTCGAACGGAACAAGTCTGCTATATAAAAAAAAAAAAAAAAGAAAATAAAAAGGAAAAAAAAAATCCTACGGACCGAAAGAAAATCCTTCCAATTCTTTCTCTCTCTCTCTCTCTCTCTCTCTCTCTCTCTCTCCTTTCTCTTTCTCACTCTTTCTCTCACTCTTTCCCTCTGCGTTGTCTGGAACTTTTCACTTTCTTTTATTTCCTCGAAGCGAGTGATGGTGGTGGTTGTACTTACGCTCGAACGATGAACCAACCAACCAACTAACCAACCAACCAACCATCCAACCATCCAACCAACCAACCAACCAACCAACCAACCAACCCATCGCGTATCGCGAGGGTTTTTATAATCGAAAGGATCGATGTCCCATCGCGAGAGTTAGAAAAGGGTCGGTCTATTTCTATTCGAACGAAAATGTAAAAAAAAAAAAAAGAGAAAGATATGAAATAAAATAAATAGATAAATAAATGCAAAAGAAAGAAAAGAGAGAGAGAGAGAAATTCGTGAGAATAAGAGAAAGACAGACGGAGAGAATGGAGAAATAACGGCTTTGCGAGATCTAATAAGAATTAGAAATTGAAAAAGGTATGGACGATCGTGTTTCTTTTCTCGTATCGTAATCGTCATTTCCGAGATTAGGATTAGGAAAATAAAAACGGGAGAGAATGAGAGATAGAGAGGCAATGAGTATCCCTATCGTTGGAAGATAAAAAAAAAAAAAATAGAATGGAAAGAAAAAGCGGTAACGAGTTTGTAACAAAAAAAAAGAAAAAAAAAAAGAAAAGAAAAAACGGACGAAGAAGCGCAAACGACTTTTCGTTGTCGAGATAACGATAATAATAATAACAACAATAATAAATAATAATGATAATAAATAATAAAAGGGAAAGAATAGAAAAAGCTTTCACGATCGATGGTAAAGAAAAAGAGGAAAAAAAGGATCGTTCTGTGGTATAAAATAATTGTATTTTTCCATCTCTCTTCGTTCTTTTTCTATTTTTTTTTTTTTTTTTTTTTATCCCCTTACAACCTTCCTCCATCTTCCTTACTCACGAAAATAAATCTTTCGATCCACGTACGAGTGCGATTAGATTTTGAATTTCCTCTTTTATTTTTCCTATCGGTTCGTCCCACATCTCGTTCTTTCGCTCGATTTATCCTCCTCGTCGAAATGAATCCCGTTTAAATACGAATATGCGAATTTTAATCATCCTTTAAATTTGAATTATCCTTTAAATTCTCTTTTCTCTCTCTCTTCTTTATTTTTCTTTTTTTTTGTTTTTTTTTTTTTTTTGTTTTTTTTTTTTTTTCCTTTACTTTTATTTAAACGTTCGCTCGTATTTTCCTTCCCAATACCGTTTCTTATTCATTCTATTCTTCTTCCTCTCTTTTTCCCCCCACCCCCCTCTAACTAACTATGCTTCGAAGGGATTTTGCAAAAGTGAATAATATCGTCGACGTTAACCGTGAAACGTAATAATAGAATAATACTGACGATCAAAATTAACGAAGGGATCAAAGAGGAAGATGAGAAAGAGGGGAAAAAGGAAAAAGGAAAAATAGAAAGAGAAGGAAACAAAAATGTCGTCGTAAGAGTAACGAACGAAAACGAGGAGAATCTTCGAGAGTTGAATTTTCACAAGAATTCGTACAATGACTTGGGAATAAAAGTGGTCGAGCTAGAAGTACATACACACACACACACACACACACACACACATTATATAATACGTATATGCGTGTAGGTACCACGTGTATGTATATGTATGACTGTATGAATGTATTCTGGAACGGGTCTCTAGTATTTCTTGGACGAGTTCGAGTGCGTGTGCGTTATAATATCCTAAAGGCTAAATTTCCTTTCCATACGTTTCTAAGGACGCCCCCATTAAACGGTGGACAGGGGTAATCGAATAGTTCTAAGCTAAGCTACCGAGGAGGGGTCGTGGAATAGGCGTTCTAAAATTGGGGAGAGGGGTACATAGGGGAACGCGAAAACCGGATGGCACGTTGGAAGTATACTCTCCTCGACTATACATATATTTCGAATTGCGTTCTCTAACATTTTCGAACGTTTTTAAGTACCTCTCCTTTCTCATCTAAATCATTCTTTCCTCTCTATCTCTATCTCTCTCTCTCTCTCTCTCTCTCTCTCTCTCTCTCTCTCTCTCTCTCTCTCTATCTTTCCTCCTCGTTTCTTCCATTCTCTCATTCTCTATCTCTTTCCCCTCGTTTCTTCATTTACTCATTTATTTATTTATTTCTTTATTTCTTTCTTTATTTATTTA
>OU426873.1:1524065-1526565 GCA_911387685.1 Dolichovespula media
TACTTAATATACGAGAAAAAAACAATGCACCGCTCTCACGCGTGTGATATCGATAATCGTATAATAACGTCGTCGAAAGGGGGTTGGGGGTTGGAGGGGTGGGGGAGAAATCGAGAGGAGAACAAAACGAGACGAGAGAGAGAGAGAGAGAGAGAGAGAGAGAGAGAGAAATATAAATATAAATATATATATTTGTAATAATTTTTTGAAGAGCTTTTTCTCCTTTGCCGATGCTTGTTGCTATGTATTATATCCATATGTTTGTGTTTGTGTGTGCGCTTTTATTTATATATATATATATGTGTGTGTATGTATATATACGCTTTTTTTCTCTCCGCAAATACTTCGCAAAGAAGAAGATTCTTCCCACAAGAGAAAGAGGGAGAGAGAGAGAGAGAGAGAGAGAGACACTGTTGGACAAATGCGCGCGAGCGCACTTTAACGCTACTCACAGAGAGACAAGTACCCCAGCTATAACATCTTCTACGACCAAAAGGGATTTTTTCGAACGTGTTCCTTGACGATTCATCATCACTGGGAGAGTAAGAGAGAGAAAGAGAGAGAGAGAGAGAGAGAAAAGAACGCTTTTTGTGATTTTTATGCTTCTTATTTATTTTTTCCTACAGCCCTTTTCCCCTCTATGCTTTTCCTACGCTTTATTAAAAAAATATATTTATTTATTTATTTATTTATATATGTAAATATATATATATAAAAAAAGATACCAAAGAAAAATGCTTTTCTAATTTCCACGCTTCGTTTTTTTGTTTCTTTTTAATATTAAAAAACATGCAAAACGCTTTCACCCAAATCATTAATTATTATAACCATTCACTTATAACACCCATAGCTCGTGCTTCTCTTGCTTTGGATTGATTACTACAATCGCTGTAAGTATTATTACGTTTAGATATATAACACGCGTAATCGTCGTCGTGGTCGTCGTTAAAAATTTCTGTCGTCTTTCTCATAGAATCGAGAGCATTCGACGATGACGATGATGATGATGATGATGATGATGATGATGATGATGATGATGGCCTCCGATCGGAGGGATCTCGTTTTTGCGCGGGAAGATTTTTCTCTTATCTTTTAACGCGTATGAATCGCTTGCTTTGCTTGCTTGCTTTCTTGCTTGCTTAGTCGATGACGACGACGACGATGATGATGATGACGACGACGACGACGACGTGGTGCGTTTCTATTATCGTTTGCCATCGCTGCTTATGCTTCGCTTTTTGCCGTTTAAAATAAATAAAATAAAGATTATCCATGTATTTAATTTATTTAATATTACATATTTTATTGATTGATTGATTGATTCATTCATTCATTCATTCATTCATTCATATATTTATATACGTCGATCGTAACACGCGTTCTATTTATTTCATTTATTTAATATTATATATTTATTTATTTATTTATTCATTCATTAATATATTTATTATATATGTCGATCGTAACGCGCGTTCTATTTATTTCATTTATTTAATATTATATATTTATTTATTTATTTATTTATTCATTCATAAATTTATTATATATGTCGATCGTAACACTTTTCTACTCTACGTTTTCTCGATATTTTCTTTCTCTTTACTTTTGTATTTTCTTGCTTTTTTTTTTTTTTTTTTCTTTCTTTCTCTACATATTCGAGTTATTTCGCCATTAGGAAAATATTCCGAAATTGTTCGGGGATTCAAAAAACGCGAATATATAAGCGTAGGCGAGAATTAGATTCTCTCACGTATTGCGTGTCCTCCCGACGTATCTATTTATCTATTTTCTGTATATATATATAATATATATATATATATATATATATATATATATATATATATATATATATATATACACGTATGTATATCGATGAAACGCGATGAAACCACGTGTCGATTCATTCTACCCGTAACGCACGTTCCGTCGATCGATGAGACACGACAAACACACACACACACACACACACACAAACATACAACACGGTCGATGAACTCTCGACGACACTTTTCGATCGTCTCGAAAAAGATCGGTGATCGAAGCGATCCAAGAGAGTGTAGGGAGAAATGAGGATAGAAAGGAAGAACGAAGTAAAGAAAGAAATAAAGAAAGAAAGAAAGAAAAAAAGCGCGCGCGCGCGCGTCTGCCCGAGTTTTTTAGCTTATCTTTCGCGTACGGCTAATTGGAATGAACGGAGCTACGAATTTAGTATTGAATTTTATAATCTTATCGTTCAATTTTAATGGCTTTATGTATTACGAACTTTTTTAACCAACACACGTCACTTCTTTTTTATCCATCGAGACGAGAAAATTCTTCGCTCTTTCTTTTTCTTTCTTTTTTCTTTTTGTTTTTTTATTTTTTATCAGGGAGGAAAAGAAATGTATATATCTATATATGTATATACATATAGGTGTATGTTCGTTTACTCATATACGTACGTATATATGTTTTATCCGTTAGAAAAAGATTTCGTAGTCGAGTCCTCGTCATCGTCATC
>OU426873.1:1541565-1556565 GCA_911387685.1 Dolichovespula media
TCTTAGTTCCTGTACGAGGATGGTCGGGAGGGTAGGGGGAGTGAGGGGAGGGGAGAACCCTTGACCCCGTTATAATCCTCGGACATATATACCGACCCAACTAACTAAACCAAGAATAGTACGCGTACTTTCAATAAGAATCTATCCATCCCTTATATATCCTTCGTATCCCTTCTCTTTATCTTCTTCTTTCTTTCTTTTTTTTCTTTTTATCTTCTTCTTCTCCTCCTCCTACCTCCTCCTCCTCCTCCTCCTCCTCCTCCTCCTCCTCCTCCTCCTCCTCCTCCTCCTCCTCGTAGTCATAGTCGTAGTCGTCGTTGAGTTCTCGAATAACGTGAGTCACAACGAATACCATTAACTACTAACTACCACTACTACTGCGACGAGAGAGAGAGAGAGAGAGAGAGAGAGAGAGAGAGAGAAAAGAAGGATTTCCGTGGGACCCCGTTTATAAGGCCCACAAAACGAGGAGAGTTGTTGTAACCCAATAGTAATTTATGTACCTAGTCGTGGCAACCGCCGTGTCCAAGGCATCGGCATTCAGCCATCGGCCTGGAATGCGCAACAGGAACCTGTTCTCATTCCCATTCCCATTCTATAGCTGTGAGCGCTACCCAAATATTTCATTACTTCCCCGTCGAGCTAGTGTTCTCTCTCACTCGCTCTCACTCGCTCTTTCTCTCTCTCTCTCTCTCTCTCTCTCTCTTTCTATCTATCTATCTATCTATCTCTATCTCTCTCCGTTACTACTACGCACGCGCGTATATACCACTCGGTAATATTTTCGTTACACACTTTTTGAACCCTCGACTCGCGAAGGCTATATACCACACGCTCTCACCCCTCTTTCACCCTCTGCTCGCTCGCACGCTTACTTTCTCTCGTTCTTCAGGGTGGAGGGTGGGGTGAGGTGGTGGGATGGGGTTGTAGGACTCTCTCCCCTCTCTCTCTCTCTCTCTTTCTCTCT
Organism: Dolichovespula media; assembly: GCA_911387685.1. Taxonomy (NCBI): domain Eukaryota; kingdom Metazoa; phylum Arthropoda; class Insecta; order Hymenoptera; family Vespidae; genus Dolichovespula; species Dolichovespula media. Next base: position 1,542,533 of record OU426873.1, read on the forward strand.
CTCTATCTATCTCTCTATCTCTTTCTTTCTCCTCCACTACAGAGTAGACATATCCGAGTGTGTTATGTCATAGTTAAAAAAAAAAAAAAAAGAAGAAAAATAAATAAAAAGGAAAGGAGAAAGAAAATGAAGAGACGAAGAGATTGATTAGAGGAGGATGGAAGAAGAAGGAAGAAGGAAGGAAGGAAGGAAGGAAGAGAAGAAAGCCCCCCCCCCCCTTTTAAGTTTATACGTCCTACGAACGATTAAAAAGCAAAAGAAGAAAAAAGAAAGAAAAGAAAAATTCACAAAACGGACTGAGGGATGAAAGAAGAAGTAGAAGTAGATGAGAGAGGAAAAAAAAAGAGAGAGAGAGAGAGAAAGAGAAAAGAATTAATTATCTCATCTACCTTCTCTCTCTCTCTCTCTCTCTCTCTCTCACCCTCTATCTCTTTCTCCCTTTCTCATGAACTAAGCTAAAAGCCTCGAGTTCTAATTTCTCACGGGGGGAAAAAAGGAAGAGAGGAGGATGAGGAGGAGGAGGAGGAGGAGGAGGAGGAGGGAGGCTCTTTTGAAAGAACGCGAGCGCGCGAGCTCGTTTATCCGTTCTTTTGCTCGTTCGAATCAACGTATCTCTCTCTCTTTCTCTCTCTCTCTCTCTCTCTCTCTATCTTTCTCGACATAATTATCATACTTTTCCCTTTCGTCTTACTTTTATACGTACGGAGCGATAATAGTGGTGTACTTACTTATCAGTCGAAAAAGTGCTTGTCTTGGGTCTCGTCCAGGAGTGAAATTAAACGCTCTTAGTTGCGCTAATATTTCCAGATTGGATGGATGATGGGGTTTCTTTTTTTCTTCTTTCTTTTTTTTTTTTTTTTCATTCCTAACCTCCTCATCCGTGTTCTCTCTTCAGAGTTTCGTCAATGCGTGGTGGTGGTGACGTCTTTCCATCCGTCCAACTACTCCGTGAATATTCGTTTATTCCATGTATAAACACACACACACACACATATATATTTATATTAAAAAAAGAGGAAGGATCGACGACGATATAACATCGATCGTTATAGTAATTAGAAAATAAAATGAAATATTGTAAAGGACACCACGTTGTCGGATAAAACGAATACGGACGGTGAATACGGATTTATTCGTTTGAATTATTTCGATGAGACTACTGCGTTTCGATTTTTCATAGTCCCGATGATAATGTAATGTACGTTTATAACGTAATTGTTCACAATACTCTTACATATCGTTTCTCTTAGATATATAAAGAGATAGAGATAGAGATAGAGATAGAGATAGACTAGAGAAAAGGAGTATATGTATTAGATGGGTGGTGGTTACCACTAGCATATAATACCACCACCATCACGATCTTAAAATCGGCATCACCATATATACATACATACATACATACATACATATATATATATATATATATATATATATATATATATATATATTACATTACCAATACCATAACAGAAAAACCTCTAAAACGGATGGATAGTATAGAGTAGTTAGTTCTCTTCTAAGCATTTGGGGTCTCTCTCTTGCTGCTCGGCCGAGGTTTCATCTACCTGGCGGTTTTGCGTGTAGGCAGGAGAGAAAAGAGAGAGAGAGAGAAGCAAGCAAAGAGAAAGATAGAGAGAAAGAGTAGGGATGAGGGTTAGTGGGACCGAATCGAGGAAGGAAAGGGACGCCAGAGTTAGAGGGTGAGGGAGGAAAGGAAGGAAGGAAGGAAAGAAGGGTAGGGTAGGAGGGGTGAGAGACCTTGAAAGCTCTATCTTTCTCTCTCACTCTCTCTCTCTCGCTAGAGCCCGGGTGCCGACTAGTACTGACCCACTATAAAGGCACTTGCCGTCCTCCTCGTTCACCGGGACAATCCGCTATTACCCTCTCCCTCGGGAAAGCCTGCTAACCTACTCTCTTTCTTCTCTATTCTCCCTCTCTCTCTTTCTCTCTTTCTCTCTCTCTCTCTCTCTCTTTCTAACCTGGTCCGTACACCGACTTGCCCCGAGAAACGAACCCGCTCTCTTCCTTCTTCTCCACACACATATCCCGGGCTATGCTGCTTACTTGAAACAGCTTCTCTCTCTTTCTTCCTTTCTTTCTTCTCCCCTCTCTTCTTCTTTCCCCTTCCTTCCTTCCTTCCTTTGCCTTCTCTCTCTCTCTCTCTCTCTCTCTCTCTCTCTCTCTCTCTCTCTCTTTACTCACCAACCCATCCCTCAGCGATCCCCAAACCAACCTCTTCCTTCCCCTCGCACCAGTCCTAATACCTACCTATCTACCTACCTACCAACTTACCTACCTACCTACCTACCTACCTACCTACCTACCTACCTACCTACCTACCCACCCTATCTCGTTCTCACTCCCTCTTTTCTGTCCCACCTTTTCCTTCTCCTTCTCCTTCTTCTTCTTCTTCACAAACGCACAATCACATCTTCGTATTACTACTACTACTACTACTATTACACTACCACTACTATTACTAATACTAATACTAATACAACTACTGCTGCTGCTGTTGCTGTAGATGCTGCTAGTATTACTATTAAATACTACTACTAATTCCACCACTGATAGTGTTAGTGTGTTAGTACTACCACTGTCTAGTATTACTATTAATATCACTAATACTAATACCAGTACTACCACCACTACTACTACAACTGTCGAGGATCTTATAACCCTTATACCATTTCGTCCTCGTCATCATCATCTCTCTCTCTCTCTCTCTCTTTCTAGATTTACTACTCCCTCGTCCACGTAATCACGTGGATCGCTATGAGTGTGTGTGTTTGTGTGTTGTTAGGCTTGCACGAGTTTCTTCGATGCTTAGAAAAAGGATGCAAGAGAGAGAGAGAGAGAGAGAGAGAGAGAGAGACGGCTCTATCCCTTTCTCTCTCTCTTTCTCTCTCTCTCCTCTTTCTGTTTCTATCTCTTTCCTTCTTTCTCGAATACATACATATACATATATATATATATATATATATATATATATATATATACGTATACTCTATCGTATGGTTGTATTCTCGAGAGGGAGTACCACCTAGCATAGCAACTGCTGTTTCTGCATTTCTTAGCAGCGCGCGCCCCATACGAAATGCCAGTATATTTTAGGCATATAACGGGTGTCCCGTTTTCGTTTAGTCAAATGCACGTACCTTTTTTTTAAATCTTAATAACCCACGTTTCGTCTCGCTCTCATACTCTTACACTTACTCTTACTATTACTATTACTCTCACTCCTAATCCTAATCTTAATCTTAATCTTAATCTTAATCTTACTCTTACTCTTCTTCGATACTTTTTCGATAATCGGATTAAAAAAAAAAAAAAGAAAAAAAATGAAATGTTTTATTACGGGTTTAGAGAAAGAACTATACGAATACACATATATGTTTATGTATGTATGTATATATATATATTCAACGCAGCTGTCTCTCTCACTTTATCTCTCCCTCTCTCTCCATCTCTCTTTCTTTCTACGATTCGTTCCTCTATCGTTGATACCAACGTACCGTGAAACTCAGTGACATAAGGGAGACCCTTCTTCACTCGGATTAATCTAACAAACGTGAGAATGGGGCCAGATATTGCGGAAGTAGCGTAAAACGTGTATGAAATATCCCCGAGTTAGAATAGTTCCGATCTACAGAGAGAGAGAGAGAGAGAGAGAGAAGGAAAAAAAAGAACAGAGAAAACGAACCAATAAAAAGGAGTATAAAAATAAAAAGAGAAAGGAAAAAAAATTAGGGTAACAGTCAAATAAAAAGAGAAAGAGTGAGAGAGGGGGGGCGAGGGGTGTTGAGGGAAGGGGTAGTTCGGACAAATAATAAAGAAAGGACATCGTCGTATCGTTAGAAACGATAGCGAAGCACGTACAACGCCCTTCCCTTTTATTACAGGGCATTAAATATATATATATATATATATATATATATACATAGTATCGTCAGATATAGTCACAGAACAACCCGTACGAAATATCTATGCGATAACTTGTCGCAAATAGCCGTTTCGCATGTATATTAGAGTACGTCTAACCTGTTTTCCGAAACTCCTCAAGTACCTACGAGCCCAACGAATCAACCAACCAACCAACCAACCAACCAAACCAACCATTCAACCATCCAACCGTGTATACCGTTCATCCACGAGGAACAACACTTTAGGAAGATTTTATTGTTGCGCGAACTAAGGTGGATGATTCGTTTCGAGGGGTTGAACTTTTTTAACGCGTAACATTGCTATAGTAGCAGCAGCCATTTCGATTATGGCTACCTCTTTCTCTCTCTCTCTCTCTCTCTCTCTCTCTCTCTCTCTCTCTCTCTCTCTCTCTCTCTCTCAATCTCTCACTCTTCCTAAATCTCTAAGAATATTACTCGTTCGTTATCTTTACGGGTTCTTATGTTATAATTCGTACGAATATTTTCGTAATTCGCAACAATCCCAATTTTGGGAACGTAAGCGAGAGTTGTTGTTCCTTCTTTTTTCTTTTTTTTTTTAACTATTTTATAATACGTTGGTTCTCATTGCATTAATAACGTTTTCCTATCGCGTTTGATAGGGCTCCTAACGTTAGCGAACAATTATTCTATATCACACTGTATTGTGGGTTACATATATATATACGTATATATATATGTAATATATATATATATATATATATATATATATATATATATATATATATATACGTGTATACGAATTAAAGAATGAGAGAGAAAAAATGAAAGAAGAAGAAGAAGAAGAAGAAGATGATGATGATGATGATGATGATGATGATGATGATGATGATAGATGATAGATGATAGATGATAAAAATGATATACCCGGGGGGCTATTCTTTCGAGGTACTCGTACGTACAACAAAAAAAAAAAAAAAAAAGAAAATAACAACAAAAATAAAGAATGCAAAGTAGAAGAAATAGAAGAAGTGGAAAATAGCGTGAAAGATAAAAAGAGAAACACTTCACAGCTGTGAAAGTTTCGAGATCGTTAACGATAACCAAAGAGTTAGAGAGTAAGAAAGTAAAGGAAAAGAAGGAAAGGATGTTTCGTCCTTGAACAATTGATCTATGTACTTTTTTAAACCATACTCAAGAAGGGTATAGTTGTGCGTGTGTGTGCGTGTGTAAAGGTGTATGTGTGTGTGGTATATTAACGGGAACGAGTAAAAACCGCTTTTTCCACTTGAGAGACACAACCATCTAGGTAATTTTCATGAAGTACGGACTTAGGACCGACCAACAACCACGGGGGCGATAATGTCCTTAGGGAATAAACTTTTCGGCCTGATGTTTTCTCCTTCTTATTCTTATTCCTATTCTTATTCTTATTCTTTATTCTTATTCTTCGTATTCTTCGTATTCTCCTTTTTCTCTACTGCAGCTTCCTCTTATTTGGACTAGATCTATTCTTCACGAACGAGTCACTCGAGATTAGAAAAAGAAAAAGAGAGAGAGAGAGAGAGAGAGAGAGAGAGGATTTTTTTTTTTTTTTTTTTTTTTAAATAATGGACCACCTACCGGAACGGTGAGAGTTTTGGTCTCTTTGTAACTCGCGATATATATATATATATATATATATACATACATATATACATATATAATTCTATTCCCGTGAGTAGAAAACTAGTATCCACCGATGTAGTATCTACTTGTCTATTCTTTTCTTCTTACACGCAGCTTCCTCTCTCTCTCTCTCTCTCTCTCTCTCTCTCTCATTTTTTTTCTTTCTATTCTTTTTTTTTTTCTTGCACTGGTCAAGTTTCCCGTTGCGATCTTGTTTCCCACAGGATCTTTCTCCGATATATATATATATATATATATATATATATATATATATATATATATTCTTCGAATATAATTTACTCTTTGACATCGCGATACGTGACGTCACGTGTCACTCTCGTATGTATTATTTTCGACAAATTTATATACGTGTATGTACTTACTTACTGTACGTAGGTATAATTTACTGGTTTAACGGACGATTCCTTGTTTTTTTCTCCTAAAAACAAATCCTTCGTTAGTTGCTTCATACATACATATATATATATATATATATATATATATAGTATGTAAAATGAAAACGAATAACTATATCTCAAAATACCTATCAAGGTTGTTGAAACTATCGATGAAAATAGAAACGTTCGTTGAATGCATTTAAACGAAAAAAATAAAAACAAAAAAAACAACACTCCCTCCATGTTAAATATTAATAAAATATCGACGTTATAAAGACAATAATCGATACTATTATTATCATCGTCGAACTACGAGCCCCGATCGATCGAAACGACGAAGAAAACGTTTTATCGTTGAAACTGATTAAAAGCCGAAATAAATAAAAACGCACAAACAAATAATCGATGAATAACACGGCTTCGACGGAAATTTGGAACGGAAATATGGAACGGAAGGAAAAACGCGTTATGTAATGGAAAACCATATTATGGGGGAAAAACGCACGCGACACATCGATCTATATTTTTAACGATCGAAACGATACTGTCGCCATCTGTCGTCGTACGAATTACTTCGTCCTATAACGCGTTATTCCTCCTAATAAGAATTATAACTATTATTAATTCGTGTAAAAGAAGCCGTTTCTAAAAACGTCGGTGAATTTTTTTTTTTTAATGTGAAGGAGTGGGGGAGGGGGTTTTTTAAACGGCGTTTTAACGATATGTATTCTACGTACTTGTATATTGGGTAAAAAGTAAGAAATCTTACGTCACGTTCGATGGATCTTCGTTATTGGTCGTAATCGTCGACCAATGAGAGATACGAACAGAGACAAAGAGAGAAAGAAAGAAAAAAAGAAAGAGAGAGAGAGAGAGAGAGAGAAAAAGAAAGAATCATTCTCATTAAAATCATTCCCTGAGAGTTCAATTTTAATTGGACGAGAGATATGTAAAGTTTTTCGAACTTGAATATATTGCATTGAACGTACGTACGTACCTATATACCTAACGTATCGTAAATATCACTAATATATACAGGATATACATAGATACGTATTTACATATGTATATAACGTAACATAGACGATTATATTTATTACCAATCGTAAATCGAGATTATTTTTCAAACGGTTTTTCTTATATCATAGTCGTCGTTGTCATCATCATCATAATCATTATTATTATTGTTATAATTATTATTATTATTTTTATTATTATCGTTATGGGTTGGCAACAATGTAATTCTTTTATATTTTCGCGTATACGCGCGGAACGAACGAACTTTTATTATTCGCGCAAATTCGAAGGACGAAAAGGTCGACTGGGATTATAAATAAACCTTGGTATAGTTATGGGAACGCTTATTAAATTACAAATATATAAGTAACGTAAATAAAAGGTACGATCGCCGTAAACGATTCATATATATAACCGTTGCGTGTGATTGGTTGGATTGGTCGATTGGGTTTGTTTTGTTCGGGCGTTTAATATGATCGGTGAAATCGAAATGGAAGGATTTTAGTCGTACAACAACGGTTATTCGATCGGTACATACGTGTACGCCTCTATAACGTGTCAGTTCGTTCGTTCGTTAGTTAGTTTGTTAGTTCGTTAATTCGTTAGTTTAGTAAAAATTATTACTAAATTCTTTTACATCGTCAATTTCGGTCGGTGTGTGTTTATACTTCTCTTCCTCTACCTCTTTCTTCCTTTCTCCTCTTCGTTCCTTCTTCTTCTTTATTTATTTATTTGTTTTTTTTTTCCTCTCCTTTCTTTCTTTCTTTCTTTTTTTTTCTTCTCTTCCACCTTGAAATTAATCTCTCGTGAAAGTGAATATTGGAAAGTGAAAAGGTTATAGAAAGTATTAATACTTGTAATCATGCTTAAGGTACAAATGTATAACAACAATTTCATATCGAAGGGTTGTCAGCCATGCGGTAAGAACATAATTATTACATTAATTATAATAATTAATAATATTTAATAATAATAATGATGATGATGATGATGATGATGACTAACAAAGGATGAATCTTCTCAGTATATATATATATATATGTTTGATATCTATATATATATATATATATATATATATATATTTATATATATCATTGGAATGCGTTATTAAATATTACGTGATAATTGCGATGTATTTATAGGTTAAGAATGAAGGTATTGTTCGACGTAATAAAAGACACCTGGGGGTCTCTATCGAAGGAAAAAGAAAAACGTTATGTATAATAAATACACGTATGTGCATCTCTACGTATATATATATATATATGTATATAGATGTATATAGATGTATATATAACAAATATATATAAATGTGTGTGTATTATGTATCTCCGTATGCGTGTTACGAGTACGTGTGTTAAGTATTTAGATATGGACGACGTACGAGTTCGGAAAGCAGCCAACGAAGTTTCTCGTTGAGTGAAAAAAACAAGAAAGAAAAGAAAAGAAATGAAAAGAAAAGAAAAGAAAGGAAAGGAAAGGGAAAAAAAAGAAAAGAAAAGAACTACTCCCTGTTGCTCAGTCGACTAATGCCGCTCGAACGCGTTCGCATAACCTCTTGATCCTGATTAGAATACTGAAAAGAGGTGGGTCTTCTCTCTCTCACTCTCTCTGTATCTGTCTCTGCCCATCCATCCATCCATCCATCCATCCATCCATCCATCCATCCATCCATCCATCCCAACCATCTATCCGTTTGTCCATCCTTTCGATGGAACGAATTTTTTTCTTTTTATTTTTTTTCCATCATGGCGGTTAACAAAACGTTATGGCATACTGATATTCTTACATTAACGACGTTACACACGTACCACACACACATATATATATGTTATATATATATATAAATATATGCATATAACGGATCGCACGTGGGCTTAGAAAGAGAGAACCGAGAAAACCCCGGAAGCTAAGCCTCTCTATCGTTTCCTTTCTCTTTCTCTTTCTTATTCATATGAGAGAGAGAGAGAGAGAGAGAGAGAGAGAGAAAGAAAGGGAGAGAGAAACCGGTGTACAGATTACATATATATGTGTGGTATGTATGTTTAATGCGTGTGGTGTTTGATTTGCGTAATGCGTGTGTGTGTGTGTGTGAAAGTGTGAGCGTAAAGAAACCGATGGGAATTTCCATGGGAAAAATGATTTCTCTTATACTCGTTCTTCTCTCCTTTAAACCTTCCCTCCTGTCCCTGTTGTAGTTAAAGGGTCAGAGTTCAATTTGACCGCGGTACAAAACAGGTTGTAGAGGAACGTCTCTAAATACGTTGACCCAATGAACCAATTCTATTCGCGTTTATATACACACATATGTATATTTATATGTATGTGTGTGTGTATAATATACGCTAGTCCTCTTACGTGTTGCGCTGATTCTATGAGAACGACCTTTCTCTCTCACGACTTTCTTATTCGTGTTATATATTAAACGATTTTCATTTTATCCTGAGATTTTTCTAGATACGTATATTCTATCATCGGTACGTCTGTACAATGATATATACATATATGCATATCGATTTATATACAGGTTATAGGTTATGATATATATATATATATATATGTAGATATATGTGCGTGCTTTGGCTTTTTTTTCTTTTTTAATTTTGTATTAGATTTATATCTTCTGTAATATGATATGATGTATTATTATATATTATATTGTACTGTATTATATTATATTATATTTATTATATCTTTCTTGTTTTCGTATAGCATCACAATGTTTCTGTAATACGTATTACAAGGCGAAAGTTTGTAGAAAAGTTTATAGAAAAGTTTCTACAAGGTCAAAAGTCCTATAATATATATATATATATATATATATATATTCAAAAGTACTATATAGTGGTATTATATACGTATGCGTTATTATTATATTATTGAATATATATATATATATATATATATATATATATATGTATGTATGTATATAGAAAACATATATATATCAAATGCTTTTATTTTGTTTCTTTTTTTTGTCATCCTTCTTTTGTTTCGTTTTTTTTCTTTTCATTTTTCTTCTTTTTTTTTCTCTTAAATCTTTCTGTCGAACAAACAAACAAATCCCATTATTATTATTAATATTATTATTTATTATTTATCGATCGTACAAGGGAAGGATCTTTTTTCTTATTTCCTTTTCTTATTTATTTCTTTCTCTTATTTATTTCTCCTTATTTATTTCGTTTTTTTTCTTTTTTTTTCGTTTCTTTTAGGTTATACCTTCCTAGGGTCGTCGCTCGTGGTGGAACCATCAGTGGCCAGTGGCGCGAAGAAACGGTGAGTTTTTCTAATCGAGCGAATAGAGAATATAACGCTATTAAAATTCTATATTCTTTTATTATCTTGTCTCCTTCGTTTCTTTATCTTTTGACTTTTTTTTTTATTTTCGTTCCTATCACTATTTATTTATTTGTTCCTGAGAACACTGGACAGCGATTTTCTTTCGATCGTGTCACCTGTATAATAACAGGACAAAACCGCAGCAGCGTTTTATAGTAAACCGGACTTACCGATTATTTTGTTATTCTCTCTATAGAAATTAAATAATATTAAAATTAATTAAATAATTATAGACGAGAGAGTCCTATTGATACACGATACAGACTGTGATTAGATTTTCATACGTTTTCTTTCTTTCTTTTTCTTTTTTTTTTCATTCATTCATTCATTCATTCATTCATTCATTCTTTCTTTCCCTCTTCTTTAAGGAGGATTTTCGGTTCGCATAAAAATATGCGTACACTTTTTATTTTTATTTTTTACTTTTACTTTCTTTCCTCTCCCTCCAACGGCTGGGCTGTGCCCGTCTTTCTCGATAATAATTACACGTCGTACATCAAATTAATTTTAAAGAACCGAAGGATAAAAGGAGAGTAGAGGGGCAGGGGGGACAAAAAAAATTAGTTGGGACACACAACTGACGTTCTCAGGCGGGACGGGGAGGCGGGGATATCGTGTATTAATTTGTTTCCGGATGAAGGACGGTGGAGGGAGCGGAGGAATTAAATACAATGTTACGCTCCTGTCGTTATCGATCGTGTTTTATATTCTTTTTCCTTTATTTTTTGTTTTTAATCTTCTTCTTTTTCTTCTTCGTCCCGACACAACAAGCATAAAAAAAAGAGGTTCGATTTCGATGGGGGTATGGGGACCATATTTTGTTTATTAGTTATTTCATTCATTTGCGTAATTTCGTAACAACGAATTATAATTATATCATTTTAACGATTAATAAATTTTCTATTGGCTAAGAAAAATGATTTGTCATTGACGTGTATTTAAAATGAATTATATCAGATCGCACGTTGTGTAACGCTTCGTTTTTAAGAACATATTATGCGTACGAATATTTTCATTCAAAGAGAATTAACGAATGATTTTCGATAGAATAATGGAATAATAGAATAATGATCGAGTGTAAAAAGTCGATATATATATATATATATATATATATATATATATATATATATATATATATACGTATATATGTGTGCATGTATCGACTTTTTAAAAATGCAAGGCCAAACGTAAAAAGAATCAAACGAAAAGAAGAGGTACGAGATAATAATAATGATAATAATAATAGAAATAAAAATTAAAAAACGAAAAAAACCGAACGAACGAACGAACGAACGAACAAAAATAAAATTACCATTAACGTGAAATCTGCCGTTGAAAAGTATTCGGGGTTTGGGGTTTTTAATAAGGAGCACGCCGGTAAGGTATTTAGGATATGTGTGGAGGGGTTTAATGAGTTAATAACACACCGGACGTCATAATCCGATAAGAAATCGCGCGGCTTTTTAAATTCTTCTTCATAAAGAGGCAAGAACGTGAAAAAAAAGAGAGAGAGAGAGAGAGATTTTTATGCATACATATACGTAATATGTACTTACAGGATCGTTAAGCTTCCGGTGATACTTAAATCGATATAATGCAAAGTTACAATGTTTCTTCCCTTGGCCCGAAGCTCATATTAAAAGTGCGTTCGTCGAATAAAGTTAAATATATTTACGTGACGTTCGACCATTCATCTTGTTAACAAATTTATGTGTGTCATTTTTCGTGGGGAGAGAGAGAGAGAGAGAGAGAGAGAGAGAGAGAGAGAGAGAGAGAGAGAGAGAGAGAGAGAGAGAGAGAGAGAGAGAGAGAGAGAGAGAGAGAGAGAGAGAGAGAGAAATATATATAAAAAAAAAAAAGAAAAAACACTTCGAAAGGAGCACGGGGGATAAAGAGATAGATAGAGATAGATAGATAGATAGATAGATAGATAGATAAATAGATAGATAGATAGAAAGATAGAAAGAGAGGGTTAGTCTTTAGCGTACCGGTATCGAGAAATGAAAGGAGAAGAGGTATAAAAAAGTGTGGAAAAAGGAAGGGATCGAGGGGGGGGGTGGGATGGAGTGAAAAGGACGATCGTGGGGTTGGGGTGGCCTGTGCGTGGAGGAGGTAGGAAGAGAAAGGGGAGTAAAAAGGGTGAATGTTGCACGTAATGCAGGCCATAACGAGGTGCATAATTGATCGCACGCGAGTTAATGTGCAGTGCGTTTTGGGTTGGACGAATTTACGCGTGAATTTAATACTATGCATGTATACACTTTTACAATATATATATATATATATATATATATATATATATATATCGTGTATAGGTAAAAAAAATTTATCGAGGATTATATCAAATGGAAGTGAATTTTATGTGAAAAATTTCAGAGAAAATGTCTTCTCTCTCTCTCTCTCTCTCTCTTTCTCTTTTTTCCTCGCTGAACGAAATGTGAGATCATTTCTAAGAAATCTGTCGACGGTTGAGAGAGTGAGAAAGAAAGAGAGAGAGAGAGAGAGAATAAATAATAAACAAACGATCGAACTAGCCAACAGTTAACGTTCGACCTATCTGAACCCTAGCGTTGTACGTTTATATACATGTATTGTTTATGTATCATAGGTAAGAGAGGAGACATCTCTGTCTCTTTAGGTTTACACACACATATATATATATATATATATATATATATATATATATATATATATATACATATGTGTGTAGCGCGTTGCTTTGTTTGTTTACATATTTCTCGTTACGTATTCTCTTCTTATTATTCGTTTGCACGTCAACGAAGAAGGCGGTGATTGGATGATACGTTTATATATCCATTTGTTTATCCGATACACATCCCGCAGTCGAGAGAAAGAGAAAGAGAAAGAGAGAGAGACTACAACACAACTAGTCGTCTAATTTTAATATCTCGTCATTATCTTCGCACGCTTACGAACGAGAACACACACATGGGGACATGGACGGTGTTGCATATACGTATGTATTATATATATATATATATATATATGTATATATATATTTCTTTACGTATATCTAGTTAGTATGTATTTAGTGTGTGTGTGTGTGTGTGTGTGTGTGTTGTATTATTATAAATAAACGACACATTACGTACTCTTATAGTTAATCGATCGAAATTAAATAACAACGCAATACCTATCGGTCGTTACAATTAACGTTATAATTAAAATAACAGAGGAGATATATCATTTTATAATCTTATCTTTCGTTTCTGTCCTTAGGTGTATAATAATTTAATACTATATGCGTTTTCGTTTTCCTCGAATTAATAGAAAATAACAATTTTGGAATATTATTATTATTATTATCATTATTATTATTATTATTTTTCATCGTTCGACAATTTTCCTCGTTAATACGTCTTCTTATACAAATACGTTATATACATTTATATATATATATATATATACGGTGCATTGCAATACGATACATAGCTTACGAAGATTAAATGAAACATTTCGAAAAGAGAAAGAAAAGAGATAGGAAACAGAAAATGATATGAAAAGAAGAGAAATGAAAATGATTACCTCCAAGATTTATCTAAAGTGTCTAAGAGAGAGACAGAGATTGTTTGGGAGTCTCTGTGCAAGGTAGATAGATATAGTTGGTAGGTGGTTAGGTAGGTAGGTAGGTAGGTAGGTAGGTAGGTAGGTAGGTAGATAGGTAGTGTAAGGCAGCCTCTCT
>OU426873.1:1564065-1574065 GCA_911387685.1 Dolichovespula media
AACTTTTATCGAACGATTTTCACGGATATAAGGAAACTTTTCTGTCTATCTCTCTCCGTCTTTATCTCTCTAAATTATATATATATATATATATATATATATATATATATATATGTGTGTGTGTTTGTTTGTATGTAGGTATGTATATATGTATGTATGTATGTATGTTTATTCTCCTTCGAAAGTACTCTCGTTCTCTTTGTTGATATTTGATAGAGTTTCTCGATCGTAAATCCCACATTTCGAAATGAAATTCCTATGAAGGAACGTCTTCGTCAAATCGATATAAAATATTATTCATATATATATATGTGTGTGTGTGTGTGTGTGTGTTTCTTTTTCTTAATTTTAATTTTAATTTATCGCTAGAAAATGAATTAACTTTCGGCAAAGTTTGTATCGAACGAATCACGAGATTTCGATTGGAGAAAACTTTCGATCGATTTATTCATTATTCTTCGTCCCTCTTTTTCTCTCTGTCTCTCTGTCTGTCTGTCTGTCTGTCTGTCTGTATGTCTGTCTGTCTTTATCGTCGCAATTATTATTTTACGTAGAGAACGTCGAAATCGAGAATAAACGTTTGCCAGTTCTTCTTCAAAAGACTTATGTACTTATAGAACCGATACTTATGTGTATGTGTGTTTGTGCGCGTGTACTTATATATTTATCCTCCACATCGTACATACCTGGAGATAATATATACGTAGTAACCTATACATACTTACATACATAGTAACATCGAATCCGATTCGTCACGTCGTTGGTTAACGTTTAAGTCGTCAGATGCTCGGATGCACATGCAGATGGGTCGTCGTGTTCCGTTTTATACGTCGTGTTGTATTAATATACTCGGGGCTACAAAAATCTTCTTCTTTTTCTTTTTTTTTTTTTTTTTTTTTTAAGGTAGAATAGGGGCTTTCTTTACTGCAATTTTTTTTCTTCTTTTTCTTTTTTTTTCTTTAAATTTCCTCGCACGGACCTTCCCCCTCTCGGCCGTCGAGAGAATTAATTAACCGACTCCTTCTTTTGCGTTGCCCGTATATTTTCGTTTCATTAATAAACGATTTTTTCTCTCTCTCTCTCTCTCTCTCTCTCTCTCTCTCTCTCTTTCACTCTCTCTTTTTTTCGTCTCGAGCGAGCGAGAGAGAGAGAGAGAGAGAGAGTACGGATAAGAGAAAAGTGAGAAAAAGGCGGGGTGGTGGAGTGGGGGAGAGTGGGGGGAGGAGGGGAAACGGTGGGATATTAATTAGCTCTTAATGAAAATGTGTTGCGCGGAATAATTTCGATGAGCTATTTCGAGTGAATAAACGAAAGTGAGATATATATATATATATATATATATATATATATATATATATAGAGAGAGAGAGAGAGAGAGAGAGAGAGAGAGAGAGAGAGAAAGAAAGAGAAACGGGTGGTTAGAAGAAGAGGGGAAGGAGGATGAGGAAAAAGAGGATGAGGAAAAAGAGGAGGTGGTGGAGGAGGGAGAGTAAGGGGGGAAGCTTTATCGGTCTCTCTTCTTCTTCTTTTATCATGCGCGCGACCAAAACGTGTTGGAATCGTGGCGAGATCGTCACGGTGCAAACCTAATTATTACGGATATATATATATTCGTAATATTAAAGTAAGAAACGATGGTTTTTGAACTATAGGGTATAACGCAGGTGTAAGAAAGAAAGAGAGAGAGAGAGAGAGAGAGAGAGAGAGAGAGAGAGAGAGAGAGAGAGAGAGTGATTGTGGGAAGGTGGGGGGAGGGGTGCACTTTTAATTATTCGAAAATTAAGGGACGCTGACGTGCAATAATCGTTAGCAAAATTTAGTATAACGTACGTGATCTGTCTCTCTCTCTCGCTCTCTCTCGCTCACTCTCTCTCTCGTTCGCGTATGTTTCAACGTCGATTTTAGGATCTTTGCGTTCGACGTTACGGAAGTTTTTATCTTTTCTTTTTTTTTTTGTTTTTTTTTTTTGGAGGGGGGAGAACGTGACGGCGTGAAAATTAAACCTGGTATATAGGAAAACAAAAAGAGAGGGGGAAAGAGAGAGAGAATATACTTCGTGTACTTCATTTCGTGTACTTCATTTATCGATGCAATTCGTTCGAAAACTTAATGACGAGAGAGAGAGAGTAACATTACGGTGGTTTCGCGAACCGCTTGCGTTCCTGACCAATCACGTTTAAACCTGTGTTCGGGTTCATTAATTAGAACGAAAAAAGATTGTTCTGCAGAAAGGAGAGATAATAAAAAGAGAAAGAGAGAGAAAGTGGAATGTTCGAAATATTTTCAACGACTTATTTAATTTCTTTTATATATATATATATATATATATATATAATCGATGAAATGAGCGAATTCAAATGAAACATTAACTTTCCCGAATTCGTAATGAACAAATTGCAATTATCTTATCGAGTTGATAATGTATGCTAATTAATTTAACAATTTTTTATAACCCTGTGCTCGCGATTATTATTATTATTATTATTATTATTATTATTTCTTTTTTTTTCCCACCGTAGATAATTATAATATTTGTTGTTACGTACGTACTCGCCCTAATGAATCATTAAGTTCGCAAATTAGCTTGATCACGAGGGTTTAAACGCGTACGTATGACGATGACAAGTACGATAAGAGCGCGCGTGAGACAGAAAGAAAAGAGAAAAGAAAACAAAAAGAAAAAAAGAAAAACAAATAATTCAAGATAACGTTTCGATAAATTAATCGATGAACGTCGGTAATGTGGATAAATAATAATAATACAATCGGGAGAAAATGTATAATACAATCGAACGACGGAGATGGAAAATAATTTTATTATCGACGCGTTGGATGTCTACGATGAATATATATATATATATATATATATATATATATATATATATATATATATATATATATAAATAAATAAATAAATAATGACAATAAAAATAATCAAGATCGTCGTTCAATAAAACGAATGATATATTAAAAGACAACAACAAAAAAACAGAAAAAGAAGGAATATGGTTTCGATTTAACGCGATACAAACCACCGGTGTGTGCCGATCGTAAAATCTCTTTCTCTCTCTCTCTCTCTCTCTCTCGTACGCTTTTACTCGAAAGAGCCGGGGATTTTTGATATTTTTTGCTTCTTTTTCTCTCTCTCTCTCTCTCTCTCTTTCTCTCTCTCACATCCTCTCCTTCATTCCTCCCCTCCTCTTCCTCCTTAAAACTTCTCGCAGCTGTCGCGTCACAGAACGCGTCACGTATTTCGCGGTTTATATTTGCCGGTGGTGGTTTTATGTACGATGATGATGGTGACTTTACCTTGTACCTCGGTTATGCTATTTCTCTCTCTTTCTGTGTCTCTTTATCTCTCTCTATCTCTCTCTCTTTTTATATCTCTATCTCTCTTGGACTCAGGTCCTTCCGGAAGGTGCTCTCGCTTTTTACGGTGTCTCTTCTCTCTCTCTCTCTCTCTCTCTCTCTCTCTCTCTCTTTCTTTTATTCATTTTATTTCTCTAATTTATTTTATTTCTTTTATTTCTTGTTTCTTATTTTTTTATTTTTATTTTTATCCGATTTTTTCTCTAATCCGTTTCTCTATATTTGCGTTCGTAATGCATTGTCCGAGCAAAGGAGAAAGAGAAAGAGAGAGAGAGAGAGAGAGAGAGAGAGAGAGAGAGAGGGAGAGAAAGAGAGAAAGAGAGGGATTGATTTCTCATCGAGAGTACGTAGAAATAAAAATCGAGGGAATCTTCTTTCGCTTGCCGATCGATACCTTTTTATTATTTTTTCTTTTTCTTTATTTTTTTTTTTTTTAATTTTTACTATACTTGTCCGATGACCGAGCGCGATTTTAATTTTTCCCCAAAAAGAGTTTTAACGAACCTACTCTTCGTTTTCTGTATAATTAAAAGTAATCGTGATCAATGATTTCTCTCTCTCTCTCTCTCTCTCTCTCTCTCTCTCTCTCTCTCTCTTTCTCTCTCTCTCTAACGTTCGGTGAATCAAATCGGAATATTTCTTTATTTCGTTCGTTTTTCCCTTCTTCGCTTTTCGTTTTTCGCTTCTCGCTTTTCGCTTTTCGCTTTTCGCTTATCCGTCGACGAACAAAAAAGAAAGGGAAAGAAACAAAATACTAAACCGAAACGAAACTAAACGAAACGAACGAATAAGAAAAAAAGGAAAAAAACAAAGAAAGAAAAGAAAATAAAAGAAAAGAAAAGAAAAGAAAAAAAGAAAGGAAGGAAGGAAGGAAAACCGAGAAGGAAACGAAACGAAAAGGACAACCAAAAGATGCACAACACACACACACACACACACACACGGACACGGACACGGACACGCATATATGCAGAGAGAAGATAGATAGAGAGAGTGAGAGAGTGAGAGAAAAAACGAGGAGGGACAAAGGGCGGCGGTAGCGGTTTTGGCCGTCGGTCGGTGCTGCTACGAAGGTGATTTTAACGGTGAGATGCCTCTTAATTGGCGTGACCAGTGCAAAAGGAGGTGAAAAAGAAACCACAGGGGGAAAAATATACGCGAATCACGAAAGCGACACGTTTCGCCGTGTTGCACCTGGCCAGTAGTAGTAAGTAAAGTAAAGTAAGCAAGCAAGCAAGCAAGCAAGCAAAAGTGAACGAGCATACGCTCTGCCTGGGCCCCCTCCCTCCCTCCCTCCCTCCCTCCCCCCTCGATCTTATCGCCAAGACACGGTTATTATTAATTCCTTTTTTTCGTCTACCACCGTGTATAGACCGTAATTAATATGCACGTCGCGAAAGACCCCAATTAAGTGCGCCTCGGGACTTTTTTCTCTTTTTTTTTTCTTTTTTTCTTTTTCTTTTTTTCCGTCTTCTCTCTCTCTCTCTCTCTCTCTTTCTTCCTTCCTTCCTTTCTCTTTATCTTTGTCTCTCTCTCTCTCTCTCTCTCTCTCTCTCTCTCTCTCTCTCTCTCTCTCTCTGTCTCCGTCTCCGTCTCTCTTCATTTCTTTTATAAACTTATCCTTTTTCCCATCGACGTCAGCGAAAATTCGTTTTAATAAGTTTTTCATGTACGCACACACGTGTCCCGAGATTCTTCAAAAGTGAAACGAACGTACGTACGTTCGTTCGTTCGTTCGTTCGATTTTCGATTATTCGATTTTAGGTTTATGAATTTTTATCAACCTTTTTTCTTTTCTCCTTTCTTTCTTTCTTTTTTTTTTTTTTTTTTTTTTTTTAGACAGAACGAACGAACGAAGGAGAGAACGCGGAAGAAATTTTTCTTCTTCGTCTTTCGTTTTGTTGGGTTCTTTTTTTCTTCATTTTTTTTTTTTTTTTTTAACGTTAAAAGCGTATGGCCTTTCAATCGAAACCATAGTAGTCCCTTATAACGTCTTTCGAAAGAAATTAGAATGAAGTAGAAAGAGAGAGAGAGCGAGAGAGATAGTACAACGATCTCTCCCTTCTCTCCTCTCTCTCTTACTCCTCTCTCTCTCCCTCTCTCTCTCTCTATCTCTCTATCTCTCTCCCTAGCTATCTCCTTTGATATTCCCCCTTTTTTTTCACCCACATCTCGGTTTCCCTATACCAATTATCGAGCACGGAGAGTTTCTGGTGGGACGAAAGAGGAACGGGTGGGGGTGGAGCGGCGCTTAGGGGAGGGGGGCGGGGGTAAGGAGGTTCGAGGAAGTAAGAGAAATCGAAAGAAAAAGAAATGAAAAAATAAAATAAAAGAAAAGAAATGAAAACGAAGAGCGAGAAACAAAAACGAAAACGAAACAACAAATAAATGAATGAAGGAATGTTTGAATGAACAAATTGTTTGAATGAACGAATTTTTGAATGAACGAATGAACGAATAAAACGATAAAGTTGAGATAGATAATAGGAGGAAGCGACGTTATCGTCGTCCAGCGTCCGTCGTTTATGTCGTCAATGTTGTTTATGTCGTCGAAATTTAAACGTTCCAAGTTCCCGAACGTCCCTTCCCCTTTCCCTCCCCCTTCCTTTACGAATATCCTACAAAAATGTCTTTTTCTTTTCCTGGTTACAGGGGTAGCGTCAGCGCCGCCCTACCAGAATCCTCGCTCGACCAGGCCGGCAACGGATGGCGGTGAGTGATTTTATCCCTCCGTTCCAAACCAAAACTCTCCCTCTCCCTCTTCCACCCCCTCTCTCTTTCTCTCTCTCTCTCTCTCTCTCTCTCTCTCGGCCTATTCTTTTCTTAATTTTTTTTTGTTTCCTTTTTATTTATTTTATACATGTGTATGTATAAAGCTACCCGACGTTCTCGATGAAAAAAAAAAAAAAAAAAAATAAAGGAAAAAAAGGAAAAAAAAAACCCCCGACGTTAGAAGGTAAATAACCCCTTTTCGGCTCGGTGTCGATCAAAGGGAATTCGAAAGCACAGGAGGGCTCCCTTGCTCGACGAAACCTTACCGGATTCTAGATTACGGAATTTACTTACACGTGTAATCTCTAGTCCTATGATAATCGTTAAAACGGGGCTAAATGATCAATCGTTTCTAAGATCGATCGAGATCGACGTGGTGGGAATAGATCGAGAGAGCATACATTTTTATATTTTAATTCGTAAGAATGATCATTTATTTTATATCACAAAATGGGGATATATAATAATAACTGGTGGTAGGTAGGCCCCTTTCGAGCGAAATTAATGAAACTAATCTCGTTACGACGTCGTACGTTTCGATCAAAATAAATAATCGATTTTACGATTATATCGAAACAAAATAATATATAACCGTAATATATATATATATATATATATATATATATATATATATATATATATATATATATATAATGACGATTCGAAATCGGTGTTGGATATTTTAAAACGCGAACAAAAATTGCGTCGATCGAACACTCGCGGTTATCGGACTCTTTTACAGAGGGTAAAAAAAAAAATACAAAGGGTGGTGGTGGTGGTGGTTGCTTTTGGTTCTCTCTCTCTCTCTCTCTCTCTTTCTGTCTCTTTCTCTCTCGAATAAGTTATCGATTAGTGCACTTTTCAAACAGGGCTTCCCAATCCTGTAAACGTCTAAGCTCACGCTTATGTTTTAGATTTAACCGGTGAGGTGAGTCGCCTACGCGGGTCGTTTACCGATCGACCGAGAGGAGGAGTACGTCGAGTTTACGTTTCTTTTCTCTCTCTCTCTCTCTCTCTCTCTCTCACTCACTCTCTCTCTCTTTCTCTCCATAATTTTTGTTTGTTTTGATTGACGTAAATAAATCGACGAAATAATTAGTTCAACGAGATAGAAACAGTTCGTGCGTAATAACATCAACTTCGGTTTAACCCGTGAGAGGGTGGGTGTAGAATCGATATTAAATAATCATTATTATCGAACGTTTTACGTCATCGTCATCGTCATCGTCATCGTCATCGTTATCGTCGTTATTACCAATCGTCATCTTCTCGAAGCGATTGAAGTATCGAACAGAGAAGAGGGACGCGAACATTTGCGAAAGTGTTTGTAGAGAGAACCCTGTATACGAGAGTGATAGTGAGGAGTGAGAGTGATAGTGATAGTGAGAGTGAGAGTAAGATTGAGAATGTGTGTGTATATGTGTGTGTGAGAGAGAAAAGGAGAGAGAGAGAGAGAGAGAGATAGAGTAGAATTTAATATCTCTCCTTCTCTCACGTTCCCTCTTTCTCACTATGTTCGAGAGAGATAGAGATAGAGAGAGAAGGAGAGAGAGGAGAGAGAGAAGGAGAAAGCGTTCCTGCAAGGACGAGCTTTCTCTCCCTGGATCCTGAGATAGCCTCGTGCTCCTGGTGCGAAAATTCTCCAAGGGTGCGTGGCCACTATTGATTCCAGGGCTCTGCCACCCTTACGCACCCTCGCATCTCTCTCCCTCTTCCTCTCTCTTTCTCCCTCCCTCCCTCTCTCTCTCTCTCTCACTCTCTCTCTCTCTCTCTTTCTCATTCTCATTCTCATTCTCTTTCTCTTTCTCATTCTAGCTCTCGCTCTCTTCGTCGTCATCGTCGTCGTAGTCGTGTCGTCGTCGACCCTCCACGTCTTCCGTCCTTTTCCTTCTACCTCAACCTTCTTCTCTTCCTCTCGAAGGACCCTTTCTCTCCCTCTCCTTGAGCTCTCTGAATTACCTACGTCCCTGGTGGTGCTGCTGCTGCTGCTGCTGCTTCTTCTTCTTCTTCTCTTCCTCCTCTCATCCTTCCCAACGGTTGGTCCATCTCCGAGGGATAAAATCCACCCTGGGCGTCGTCTCCTTTATCCCAGATATTCTCTCTCTCTCTCTCTCTCTCTCTCTCTCTCTCTCTCTCTCTCTCTCTCTCTCTCTTCGGCTATCTATATATATATATATATATATTTGTCTATCTTTCTTTCTCTTTCTTTCCTTCCTTCCTTTTTCTTTTTTTCTTTCTACCCTCTTCCACTTACCCTCGACGTCCCAGTTATCAAAATGCTCCGCGAAATTTTCTATATGTTTCCTACTACCTCTCGTACGGGGAACAACTTGAGATTTAATCGAAGTTACAAACCATAAAAATATATATAAATATAAATATAAATATATATATATATATATATATATATACTGTATCACTCTGTGACGTATTCGTATATTTTATTGCTCGTTAAAAACCTCCTTTTCTTCTTTAGTCGTACGTACGTATTGTATTTTCTTTCTTTTTTTTTTTTTTTTTTTTTTTTTTTTTATTATCTAACAAATTTCACATATCTCTCTTCCCCTTCTGCGTTAGATTTGTTCGACGATTTGAATAAGTAGAAAAGAGAGAGCACGCGTGTATTAGAAAAATGGGGAATGAGAAATCAAAAAAAAAAAAAAGAAAGAAAGAAAGAAGAAAGAACGAAGGTGGCCATTTCGACGCGAAACGAAGATGAGATAATGTCGTAACTAAGAGTCCTATTTGATAAGATAATTATCTTCTTATTATTATTCTTATTCTTATTCTTCATTTTAGCCAATACACGTGATTCTTTTTTTTCCGCAATGACGTTATATATTGATATGTCCATTTGTTAATTATCATTACGATCGTTTATGACTTGTAGATTCGTAATTAAAAAAAAAGAAAAAAAAAAATGGAAAACGTA
The DNA here is from genome assembly GCA_911387685.1 of Dolichovespula media. Lineage (NCBI taxonomy): Eukaryota > Metazoa > Arthropoda > Insecta > Hymenoptera > Vespidae > Dolichovespula > Dolichovespula media. Next base: position 1,573,139 of record OU426873.1, read on the forward strand.
TATATACGTATATATATATATATATACACACACACACACACACACATACATGGACATATAAAACGGATATATATAACGAAATATATAACTATTATGATCTTGCGACGATTTAAAAGAAACATCAAGAGGGTCTTTCATTCTATCTTGCGACAGACAATATATAATATATATATATATATATATATATATATATATATATACATATACATATGTGTGTATATATGTATATATATCGTATAAGAAACTATCGTGCTACCTTATCGTTTCTCCAGATTGTACGTGACCGATAAGAGTCGGACTACTGGAATTCGGTTATTTTCCTTTGCTCGGGAAGAGCCCTTGAGTTTTTTTTTCTTTTTTTTTTTTTTTTTTTTTTTTTCTTTATTTTATTCAAAGAGTACGTCGAAAACTATTGAGATATCACGCTGGTTACGAATCGAGGAAGAAGAGGAGATATACATGCTATACGAATAATACATATTCACTGCGTATGAATAATACTAACTACATATTTACGCGTAGGACGTATAATATTATTGACACGTAATATATATATATATATATATATATATATATATATATATATATATATATATATATATATACATATACATATATACATATATATATTCCATAAAAAAACTTTACGTTATCTATCAAAATTGTACGTATATATTATATACGTACGAACTTTATTACACTTATATGTACATATTTGTTACGCTATATACATCAAAAATTTATAGTCTTTTACAAGCGCATACACACATACATACACACGCATTCACGCACGCACGCACACACACACACACGTATATTTATATATCACCATCATTGATAATATTCGGGTAGAGGATAGAGACAAATTGATCGATGTAACTAAAATAGATTCGATGGGAGAGAAAGAGAGGAAGACAAAACGGTATC
>OU426873.1:1584065-1596565 GCA_911387685.1 Dolichovespula media
AGAAAAGAAAGAAATAGAAAATAGTTAGTGTCCCAACCCGACGAAGAAAAATCTGAAAAACGGTGGTGGTGTTGGTGGTGGTGGAGGTGGTGGTGGTGGTGGTGGTGGTGGTGGTGGTGGTGGTGGTGGTGGTGGTGGTGGTGGTGGTGGTGGTGGTGGTGGTGGTGGTGGTGGTGGTGGAAGGAAAGATATTTTCTCGTGTTTCTTTTCTTTTTTCTTTTTTTTTTTTCTTTGTTTTTTGGTTTTGTGCGGGATACTACAGCGCGCTGATAGTTAGAAGGAGGGATAAAGTGTGAGGAGAGAAGTGTTGGGTAGGGAGAGAAGAGAAGAGAAGAGAAGAGAAGAAAATAAAAGAAGTAGAAGAGGAGGAGGTGGAGGAGGTGGAGGTGGAGGAGGAGGAGGAGGAGAAGGAGGAAGAGGAAGAGGAAGAAGAAGAGTAGGAAGAGGAAGAGTAGTTAGAGGAAGAGGAAGAGGAAGAGAAAGGGAAAGGGAAACGGTCACAACGGGGGGAAGAGAGCGAGAGAGTGAGCGAGCGAGAGAGAGCGAGAGAGAGAGAGAGAGAGAGAGGAGTAGCGTTGGATAGGGGGTAGGAGGGAGTGAAGGGGAAAGGGAAACGGTAAAGGAAAGGGAAGGAAAAATAAAAGGGAAGAAGACCGGAGGAAGAGTAGTTAGTAGTTTCGTGGAAGGAGAGCGAGAAAGAGGACGCTACCGTACACAGTTCGAGAGTCACGAGTGTTGTGTGCTCATAGATAGATTGAGAGAGGGATAGAGATAGATAGATAGATAGATAGATAGAGATAGAAGGAAAGGAAAGGAAGAAAGATAGATAGATATATAGATATATATATATATATATATATATATATATATATATATATATAGTGTGTCGTAGGCTTTCCTTCGCGTTAGATCGTCGTGCGTGTCCCGTTTTCATCTATTACTACTACTACTATCCCCTCCTCTTCTCCTTTTTTTCTCTTTTTTCTAATCGTCTTCTTCTTCTCCTTCTTCTTCTTCTTCTTCTTCTTTTTCTTTTTCTTATTCTTCGTACGATCCCGTTCGTTTCGTTTCGTTTCGTTTCGTTTCGTTCCGTTCGTTTCGTTTCATTTCATTTCATTCGTTCGCGCGTGCGGTACGAATAGAGAAAGAGAAAGATAGATAGAGAGAGAGAAAGAGAGAGAGTGTGAGAGTGAGAGAGAGTATAGTCGTCTCTCTAGTCGGCAGTGTGTTTAGTGTCACAGTGCGTTAATCTACCTCAGTCGGTTAGCCGGCAGCCAACGACGACGGAAAAGCTCATTTCCGAAAGCACGCGCTTCGAGAAAGGATATACCTAGCTAGCTGTGGCTACCTACCTACCTACCTACCTACCTACCTATTACCTACCTACCTAGAGCTACCTAGCTACCTATCTACCGTCGTTTTTGTCGTCGTCGTCGTCGTTTTCGTTTTCGTTTTCGTCGTCGTTTACGCAGTATAATATAATATATTAACAACAACAGTGTTCTTCGTTATATATATATATATATTTATTTATATATATATATTATATATATATATATATATATATTTACAAATACTTCTATATCGCGATATCGCGCGCGCTTCGAAAGACACTACTTACTACTACCACCACTACTACAACAACTACTACAACTACTACTACTACTACTACTCGTGCGTTTTCGAATCGAATTAACGAAAAAGTAGTTTTGGATTTCCTATCGACTTTTTCCTTTGTCTTTATCTTTATCCTTAATTTTTTTCTCTCTTTTCTTCTTCTCCGCTTATCGTCTCTCTTCTTTTTGAAATTTTTCTTTTTTTTTTCATTTCTTTTCTTTTCTTTGATCAGCATCAACGTCGTCCACGGCGTTATTGTTATTTTTTAATTATCGTTAATTACATTTAGTATCGTTGCGGGATAGATACCACAATTTTCTTCCTTTTCTTCTTCTTTCGCTTCTTCAGTTTTTAATTTCGAGCTCTCACCGATCCCCTCGCCCCTCTTTTTATTTTTTCCTTTTGCGCGGGCGCGCGTGTGTGTGTACGTGTGTGTTTCCTTTTTTTTGTTTTTTAATTAATCCCACCGATTTATCGTTCATTTTTACCGGCAAATCCGTTCTTTCGCTGTTCGCGTGTGGATCATATTGTAGAGAAAGAGAGAATATATATTTATATATATAAACATATATATATATATATTTATATATATATATATATATATTTATATATATATATATATATATAAACAAGAAAGGAATAAGTTTGGTGTCTGAAAAAAGAGGAAAACAAAAAGAAACGTGGGGAAGAGACTTGGAAACAAACAAACGAAAAAAAAAAAGAAAGAAAGACTCGAACGAGAACATTTTGAAAAGCAGAGCGAAAGAAAACGCGTGTGATTGATTGATTGAACGAGAGAAAAACATGTCTCTGGATAGATTTGGAGAAAGTAGTGATATCCTACAGAAGGAGATGGAGCGTTTGGATATGGAGGAGAAGAACGGTGATGGCCAAAGGTAATTGATTTCTCATCTTCCTTTTGTTTTTCAATTTTACTCTTTTTTTTCTCCTTCCTTCTACTTTTTCGATAAAATTTCTCACCTTTTTTTTTTACAAAGAAAAAAAAAAAACGCGAGCGAGCTAGAGAGAGAGAGTTGTTCTTCGCCGAGGGGGTCGATCCTCCTTCGTGCTTTGCCTTCTTCTTTTTCGTCCTTATTTTTTATTTATTTATTTATTTATTTTTTTTTTTTCATTTTATTTTTCCTTCGATTTGTTTCTCTCGCGTTGTTACCATTACGCGTCCGAACACACATTACACGTATATTTATATTTGTGTATTATTATATATATATATATATATATATATATATATATATATATATATATATTTTTGTGTATGTACATATACACGCGCGAACGTCGAAAATGTCGGGACGAATTTAAACTAGAGAGAGAGAGAGAGAGAGAGAGAGAGAGAGAGAGAGAGAGAGAGAGAGAGAGAGAGAGAGAGAGAGAAGAGAGAGAGAGAGAACACATTCTCTCGCGAGAGGAGCGCGCGTGTTGTGTGTATGTTCGTCGTTACATTTATGTAAGTAATTGTACTCTTATATTATTACACTTGCGTACATACATAGAGGAACCGCGCACATAACGTTGTACGGAAAGTTCGAGCGAAAGGTCATCGGTAGAAGTTTGATTAAATTATGACGAAACGAAGGCGGACGTGAATATTCGAAAGCTTCTCGAGGGCGATCGTTAATGGTATATTATATATATCGTCAAGACGATATATTCCCGAGGGTTTTTTATATATATATATATATATATGTATATATATAATATATACATACATATACACAACACATACAGGCAGACAGACAGACAGATAGACAGACAGAGAAAGAGACATAGAAAGAGAGAGAGAGAGAGAGAGAGAGAGAGAGGGACATACTTTGTACGTTTTTCGAACGAACGGAGAAATAATAGAAAAATATGAAATAATTTTAATAGATAGAAATATTCGAAGAGGGAGAATTTAGTGAAGGGGGATAAAATAGATAGATAAGATAGATGATAGAATGAGAGAGAGAGAGAGAGAGAGAGAGAGAGAGAGAGAGAGAGAGAGAGAGAGAGAGAGGAAATGGTAAAAGAGATTAGGAAGGAAATTTTGTCGAGGATTTATTAACCGTTTCTTTTCGATCGTCGGACGATAAACATAAAGAAGAAGAAGAAGAAGAAATAGAAGAAGAAGAAGAAGAAGAAGCGTAAGCGAACGTTGAACTCCTTCGAGGTCGTCTTACGTACGAACTTCCTCGTGTCATTTAGAAACTCGTGTTCTCTCTATCTCTATCTCTCTCTCTATCTCTATCTCTTTCTCTTCGTCCTTCCTCTCTAATGCCTATCATCTATCGTCTATTAATTAAACGTGTGTCCTCCGTATATATATATATATATAATATGATCATTATAATGCGTGGTACACATCTCTCTTTCTCTCTTCGCGAATTCTTGAAAACGTAGACGATTAAAAGAAAAATAAAAAAGAAAAAAGAAAAAGAAAAAGAAAAAAAATTACGCGCTTTTGTAAGAGAGAACAACAAAGCAACCGGCGCGAGAATTAAATAAATATAACTATGGTGGTCTATGGGGGGGTGGGGTGGTGTGGGTGGTGGGGTGGGTTCGGTCTTTCCTCTACGAACGCCGGCGACGAGATTAAAAACGAGGTGTGGTGTGGGTGGTGGTGACGTAGGAGGGAGGAGGAGGGACGAGAGAGAGAGAGAGAGAGAGAGAGAGAGAGAGAGAGAGGCGGGTTGTACGTTTCTTTACTTTTTTCTTTTTTTTTTTTTACACGTGGAAAATAATTCGTCGTTAACGGAACGAACTGTTATTTCATTTTCTTTTTTTTCCTTTCCGATCGAAGTCGCGCGTCTCCTTTCCGCCCCGTCTCGCCCCCCCCCCTCCTTTTGTGCGTACGAACGATTCGTGTATTATTTGTATATATGTGAGAGAGTAAACGCGTGTACGTGCGCGTGTGCGTGTTGTGCGCGCGCGTTTCCACGAATTATCGAATCGTATCGCTTTTCGTTATCGTCTTTCGTCGGATTCAGATAAAAGAGAAAAATACGTGACTTTTATCAGTTTTTTTCTCTCTTTTTTTTTTTTTTGAAGGAAAGAAAGAAAGAAAGAAAGAAAGAAAGAAAGAAAAGAGAGAGAGAGAGAGAGAGGTGGGAATTAATTTGTCTAATTTCTATCTTTGTCATTTCCTCCCCCCACCCCACCCCCGCGATTTTGTATTCGTATTTTCGCGTTAAAACACTTTTCTCAGGGAATTTGGATAATAACGATAAATATCGAATATACGTGACTTTTATCCATTTTCGTTTGCCTTCTATCTTTTTCTTTTCTTTTTCGGGCGAAGAAAGACTAGAAAGAGATGGTCTGATTTTTATCTCTGTCCTTCTTTTTCCAAGCCAGTCGGAAAAATTAAAATTTTTCATTGATTTCACGGTGAAATTAGATATACACATATATATATATACATTATCAATTTTTTGTTCTCTTTCTCTCTCTCTCTTTCTCTCTCTCTCCTTCTCTCTTTCTACTTTTTATTCGTTGAAACGTTCGCCTTTATCATTTTAATATATCGCGTTCGATAGTTTTCTCGAATACGCTCGCGTACGATCACGTGGGTAATGGTTATTGTAGATTTTTCTGGAGTAGGGTAAAAAAAGAAAAAAGAAAAAAGAAACTAAAGAAAGCAAAGAAACTAAAGAAAAACGTTGATAATCAGGAAACGTGAACGTGAAGTAGTTATTAGTAGTTTAGTGGCGGTAAGATTCTTCGAATGTTTACTCGTTAGCATAGAATTTTTTTTTTTTTTTTTTTTTTTTTTCCCCGTAGCGCGCCGCTTCTTCTCTCTTCTCTACGGGCGGCAAATAGTTTCGAGAAGTATCGAGAGAGAACACAACGTTTATCGCGTTCGAATTGATATTGGCTTCGAAAAAAAGGCTCGTGTCTAGTTTTAATTGACGATATAATATTTCCGACGCGTTATCGGGCTCGCTTTACGTTTTTTTACGATTACGTTCTTTTTTCTCTTTCTTTTTTTCTTTCTTTTTTTTTTTTTTTTACCATTTTTATTAATACTATTATTATTATTTATTATTATTATTATGCTTTTACGCCCAATCAAAAAGTCTTCCCGCGGGTTATTTCTCTTCATTCATTCATTCATTCATTCATTCATTCATTCATTTATTCATTCATTCATTTATTCATTCATTCATTCATTTATTTATTTATTCATTTATTTATTTAATCAATCCGTCGTTGTATCTCGATTGACATAATAATTATAGTCTTCTATTCTATTCGTTCTAATATATTACGTTCTCTTATTTCTTTCGAGACGTTCGAATGATCGACGACAATATTTTCGACGTTTTTAGACGTAACGAATTTTGGGTTAGAAAAGGGTGGTGGGTGTAGAGGGTGGTGGTGGGTTGGTGGGCTGGTGGGCGACGACGAAGACGATGACTCGGCGACTCGATTGAAATAATATTTTTAATATTGAAAATACTATAAATATAAAAACGCTCGTTTAGCGAAACGACGTTATTTCTCTCTTTTTTCTTGTTTTTTTTCTTGTTTTTTTCTTATTCGTGTGGAGGTGAATAATTTTTACGAAGAGAGAATGAAAGAAAGAGAGAGAGAGAGAGAGAGAGAGAGAGAGAGAGAGAGACTAGGATGATCAATTCGAAGGAGAGAAGTTAGGAGAAGGGAGGAGAAAAATAGTAGTAGTAGAAGTAGTAGGCTAGTAAAGTCATCGACCTTGTAAGTCATCGACGACGATAAGAAAGAGAGAGATAGAGAGAGAGAGAGAGAGAGAGAGAGAGAAATACTCCTTCTCTCTTTCTATCTTTCAGTTTCGTGCGGTTCCGCGATGGTTCCTCGAGAATATATATATATATATATATATATATATATATATATATTTTGTGTGTGTGTGTTGCGTGTGTCGCCGCGCCGGCCATGGCCTTGGTGCGTATCGCACGTGGCACGGGCTGCTCTCTCGTCCCTGAAATTCTCCTCCGTCCTCCTCGCGAGCTCCTCCTCCTCCTCCTCCTCTTTCTCCACCTTCTCCTCTTCTTCCATCTCCATCTCCATCTCCTCCTCCTCCTCCTCCTCCTCCTCCTCCTCCTCCTCCTACTACTCTTCCTCCTCCTACTCCTCCTTGATCGTCGCAGCGAGCGAGCTAGCGAGCCGACCGATGTGATAGGCTGTCCTTCTAAACTGGCGGGAAATGAAAATCCAACGTAGTTGGTTGTACGCGCAATGTTTAATGGTATTAGTATTGGTATTAGTATTAGTGGGATAGTATTAGTATTAGTTGTAGTAGTAGTTGTTAGGTCGTTGCCCGATACCAGTCAATTGACGTGTTCCTTTTCTTAAATTATATATATATATATATATATATATATATATATATATATATATATATATATATATGCTTCTATCTAAAACTACCTAAAGTTAAATCGTGTGAGGTATCGAATGGACTATAAATAATATTTAACACTGGTGCCGAGCAATGGGAAGAAAAATAAAACGAAGTAAGAAAAGAAACAAAGTGAAGTAATAGGGGGAAAATAATATAGAAAAGAGTAATGGAAAATCAATGAGAGAGAGAGAGAGAGAGAGAGAAAGAGAGAGAAATAGAAAATTCAGCCGTATCTTATGTCCTATGTATCTATTCCTAATAGAATATGTTGGTATCACTACTATCATTGTAATTATTAATATTATTATCAATCGAAATTTCTTAATCGATCAGTCTGACTTCATACGAATACTGATTTATTATTAGAAAAATAATTATTAGTTATATCATCCTATGTATATATATATATATTTGTGTGTGTGTGTGTGTGTATCACAATTGCGCCGTTAATCAATTTCTTTTGCTTTTTCTTTTCTTTTCTTCCTTTTCTATTTTTCCTATTTTTTCTTTTTCTTTTTCTTTTCTTTTCTTTTTTTTTCCTTGTTTCTTTTTATAATCGGTACGACGTGTTTTACGCAAGAATACGATGGATGATTAATCGTTCGTCCAAAAGTTAAGTTAAGACTCTATGCTCGAAGACAAGGTCGAATATCGGTAACCGTATAAAATATAATCTCTCTCTCTCTCTTTCCTTTTCAATCTACACGTATCATTATCTTCTTCCTTAATTCCTTCGTATTTTTCTTTTAAAAGGAACATCTAAAAACCCTTTTTCGTTTTTCCGCGCCCTTCCTTCGATATATAATTTGACGATAATAAACGTACGTTGATTAATATCTCTACGATTCAATTTTTCTCTCTCTCTTTAACGTAGTTTTTGATGTCGAAAAAAAAGAGAGAGAGGGAGAGATCTCTCTCATTATTTGTCTTTTTCTTTATTTTTCTCTTCTCGCGTGCGTCATCTTCGACCAAGAAGAACGCTTAAGTATTATTTAACACTCGAAATAGTAAGTACGTTTGATGAAATTTCATTATCTCTCGTTAAAATAATCTCGTGTTTTCTACGTAAAAATTAAAGGAGGACGGACAAGTAAAAGAAAAAAGAGAGAGAGAGAAGAAAAAATATAATAGAAGTGATGTAGTTTGGACACTGAACGGTCAAACGATATTATTATATCTTTCATTTAACGTGAACCAATCATAAAATACTAAAATAGGCTTATCTCTCTCTCTCTCTCATCCCGTTTTCGACGTTTCTCAAATGAGATTTCTTAAATGCGTCGTCGTTTTGTTTTTATTTCTTTTTCAAGAAAATCGTTGGAAAAATTCGTTGGGGAGGGAAAAAAAAACAAAATTCCGTTCGGCACGTTTTGTTTTCTTTATCTTTCTTTTCCTTCTTTTTTTTGTTTTTGTTTTTGAGGAGTTAAGAAAACCATTCCGAAAAATTCAAGTTCCTTTATCTCCTTCACTTTTGTTCTATTTCTTTATCTTTCTTCGTTGTAATATTTATCCGACGATAAATATAATTCTTCCCATTGAAATCCGAATATTTGTCGGTTAAAATGGACGATTACGATGGAGTATAACTTAAAGATCTTATTATCCGCCATTTTGTAACTCCGTTACGTTTGTACCTCATCATACATACTTACATACATATACATATATATATATATATATATATATACACATATACATGCTCGCTCATTTAGGCAGTTACTTATTTACTTATGTTATCCTTATCGCGTAATCGCCATTTTGCGTTTTTATCGGCGTATTGAAAATAATTCTTCTTTCTCTCTCTCTCTCTCTCTCTCTCTCTCTCGCGATAACTTTTATTAAGTATTGTATTAATCCAAAGCTTTCGGTGAAAACACTCGAAAATGTATTACAATGAAACGACGTTATGGAAAAGTGTATATATATATATATATATATGTCGCAGCTAATGTCGGATCCGCCATTTTGTGTTCTCCATGAGGGGAAAAAACGCTCTTCGCCGTCGCGACTTTCGGCGAAGCCCACATGATTTTTCTTTTCTTTTTTTCTTTTTCTTCTCTTTACTCCATTTTCTTCTCAATCTTTTCATTTCGTCGTTTCATTTTCCTTTTTCTTTTTATCTCTCTTCTTATTTTTTTATTTTTTCTTTTCTTCTTACGATCACATTTTCAATAGCGTCCATACGCCCAAATGTTATTACTGATCGAATAGAAAACATCTCGTTAGATCGGATTAATCCGATTAATGAAAGACGAATCGCGCTCGTCGAGATGTAAAAAATTCTCGATGAGAAGAAACATATAAAAAAAAAAAAAGAAAAAAAAGAAAGAAAAGAAAAGAAAAGCAAAGGAAAACGAAACGAAACAAACAAACAAATAAACGTACGGACAAAAGAGAGAGGGATTATATTTAATCAATCCTATATTCGTGCCTTTAATCCACGAATTCGAAAGATTTAGATTAAAAACGTTTTTTTTCTTTTTTCAAATTGACGATGCGTAATAACATATTCGTAGACATTTTTCTTTCGGAAACGGAACGCGCGAGGGAAAAAAAGTTACGGTCGAAAAAACGTGTGTGTATAGTCGATGGAAAATTCCACTGGAATATATAAGCATGGGAAAGAGATAGAGAAAGAGAGAGAGAGAGAGAGAGAGAGAGAGAGAGAGAGAGAGAATCTCCTTTACTGCGCGCGCGCGTACACACACCCGCACTCCGTTCACTCACTCACTCACTCACACACACGCTCACACATTTACTCATACACTTACTCACTCACACATTTACTCATAGACTTACTCACACATTCATTCACTGATTCACTCACGCACGCGCGCACGCACTCTATGCGTGTGCGTACGCCGATCGTGCGTAGTTGTACGTGGCTCTACCTTCTGGTGAAAACGCGCGATAGGCCTCTCTCTTTTCTCGTCGAATGTCGGTAACGTAGTTTCTTCTTCTTCCTCCTGTAAAAATGTGTGTGTGTGTGTGCAAGCGTATGCGTGGGCGAGGATCGTGCGGTGGGTGGTTGGGGAGGAAAGGTCAGAAAAAAGAGACAATGAAATTGCACGAAAAGTTCTCGATATTTATAAAGCCTTACGAAATTTTTCACTAAACGTTCGAGGCGGATGAGTTTTGGTGGACGTTCTTTCTTTTTTTTTTCTTTTTCAAAGAAAAAAGAAAAAAAGAAAAAGAAAAATCGCGACAAGGGAAATTTCGAAATATTATACTAATTGCCAGTAGTATAGCGCGCTTTGGATTTGTCATTAGTTTTGATAGAAATCTATCTCCTATCTCTATCTCATTCTCGTACGAGGGATATCTAATGAAAAATAAAACTCTAACGAGGATCGGTAGAGACAATGAATAAGTTAGAATATAAAAACGTGTACTAAGTTATACGTACTTTCGCCTCGTATCACCGTCGGCCATCTTAACTTTCTAATTTTTATTTTCGTACATTGGTAAAAGTTGTTGTATAATATCCATCCACATAATCGTTAGTACAGGTTAGAAACCCTAAGTAAATATATTCTAATCTGTGAAAACAATGAAAAGCGAAAAGTTTCTCCTCCTCCTCCTCCTCCTCCTTTAGCCCACCCCCTAATTGGCCATTAGTTTTCTTTCTTTCTTTCTCGATTTTGTGACATTGACACAATTTAGAAGGAAAGAAACGAAAAGCATCGTATTTCTATTTCTTCGTTCGAGCAAAAAAAAAATAACGAAAAAATCCAATTTTGGACTTTATCTATCTATCTATCTATCTATCTATCTATTTGTGTATATATTTATCTATCTATCTATCCATATATCCTATAGGCGAACAAAAACTATATGGTAGAAACACATGCGCGTTCGAAATTCTACGAAAGGCTATTTTCGACAAAAGATATTTCAGGTAGTTTGTCCCGAACCTTCGAAGAGCAACCATCTGCTCTTGTTATCTTTCCTGGAACTTTTCACGAGGGATTTTCACGACAGCTGTCACTCTCTCTCTTTCTCTCTTTCTCTTTTCTATTTCTTTTTTTTTTTTTTTGGCCCTCGAATTTCCCTTTGTTCGACCTATGTATAGGAAAGGAAAGGTATATTCCTACGTATACATTTATATATATGTGTGTGTATGTATTATATATATATATATGTATGTGTATATACGTCGTTTATATATGTATACAATATATATTTGAGAAGGAGAAAATGGCATTAATGGCAGGCATGACGAATCGTTAAATGCACTTTAAATGAGTTTTGGGAACGTTATTTATTCTATTTTTCGGAATTGAATGGGTCTTTTTAAACCGAATACCTTTCGAATATCGACAGTTTTCAGGAAAAGCTTTTTGATGGGTTTTTAGGTTTTGCCAGATGGTGAATGGTCATGGTGATGGTGGTAGTGTCGTCGTTCGTGTCCGAGTAACTTTCTCTTTTTTGCCTTCCTTCGTCGATCGCCTGAGAGACGCGTCTATCTATCGATATATATATATATATATATACCGTCCGAAATATATTTATATATACATATATACATGTATCCTATAAGCTTCCTAATAAAAGGATTTATTATGAGGATTTCATTGGGAAAGATTTTGATACGTACGATTTTATAATGATAATCACAACCATGAACGATTTCTATGTATATATATATCTTTATTTCATTCTCTATTACAATAATTCATCGATCATACAGATTTCTATGATTTTAATATATCGATATAATATTCGGTCGAAATGAATTCGATTTTAATTCGAGTTATATTTCTACGAGAATGAATTTTTTCTTTTTTTTCTTTTTTTCCTCAGAATTCGTAAGAGCCTCGACCCTTCTTCCTGTTCTTTTTTCTTCCTTTTCTTCTTCTTCTTCTTTTTTCATCATTAATTTTAACAAATAAATTCGTAACCGAGCGTCGAACTTCCTCCATTTTATTCTCCTTCCATCTCAATACTAATAAATAAATATACGAATCGCTATATCGATGATGGGTTCATTCGATCGATATGAATTCGTCGTTCGTATTAGAATTTAATTCTCGAGTATTATATTTCCATGAGAATGAAATTTTGTATTTCGTTTAATTCGATCTCGAGCGTCGTCTTTCCTTCCTTATTTTTCGTTTTCTTACGAAATTTGGAATTCTAACCTATAAATCTCGAATACGAGTTCGATCTATATCGTTCGTGTAATTTTCTAATTTTTCTAATACTCAAGTGAATAAAATTAGTGGCAAAGGAAAACAAAAAAAGAAAAAAGAAAAAAGAAATGTCGGCGAGAAGAGAGAAGAGGTCATGAGATATATCATTGCCGTAAAAATGGCGGCTCGCCGGGGGGCTGCCATTGGCGGCGGCAGTGGCGGCATTGGCGGCATTGGCGGCGGCAGTGGCGACAACGATGGCGGCCATTTGCAAAACGAGCTTCCTACCGATGCTCTTACGCGCGCGTGTTCGCACAATATATATAACATCATATGTAACCAAGCTGAAAGCCGGTTCCTATCACCACCAC
>OU426873.1:1602505-1612505 GCA_911387685.1 Dolichovespula media
AAAAATAGCGGCTTTCGTTAAAGGTGAACGAACGAAATGGTGGTGGCGAGTTACACGTGCGTGCAAGCGAGAAGAAACCCAGCCAGCAGCAGCCGTGGAGGAGGGGGGGGGGGCGGAGTGGTTTGTGGTGGTGGTCGGGGTTTTCTGGTACATAAGACTTAGAAGATAGTTGTGGTGATGGTAGTGATAGTGGTAGGATAGTAGATGGTATTAGTGGTAGTGGAAGAATAGGAGGAGGGAAAGAGAGGGGTTAAGGGGTTAGAGAAATAGTGGGGTAGTACTAGCTAGTAGTAGAAGTAGTAGAGTGGTGGTGGTGATGGTGGTGGTGGTGGTGGTGGTGGTAGTTTGCGATGTGTGTAGGTATTATGGATAGGAAGGGTTGCGACGAGCTTGCGGGTTACGACACTGATCGTGGGAGGTGGAATGGAAGTTCTCCTCCTCCACCTCCTCTTCCTCATCCTTCTTAGTCGGCTAGCGCGCGTGTATCCTACGAAGAGAGAGAGAGAGATAGAGAGATAGAGAGAGAGGTGCTGGCGGTGGTGTGGTCGAGCTGAAGGAGGAACGAGAGGGAAGAGGGTGAGAATGAGAGAGAGAGAGAGAGAGAGGAGACGATATCAGCGCTACTACCCCTGCTTTTGGTCGTTTCAGCTTCCCTTTTCTGTCTCCTCCTTTTCTTCCATCTCTCTCGTTCTTTCATACACATACATTCATACATACATGCATACATATACATACATACATATATATATATATATATATATATATATATATATATATATATATATATGTAGTTAGTCTAGGCTCCCACCAAGCAAATGCCGCCGAAAATTCCCAAAAGCACGCGAAACAAAGGCTTCCTCTCCTCTTCCATCTCTCCACCTCCACCCCCTCCTCCTACTCCTCCTCTTCCTCATCCTCTTCGGAGTCTCTACCCTTATTCGTACTCGTTCTCTCTCTCTCTCTCTCTCTCTCTCTCTCATTCTCTCTTTCTTTCTCATACACATTCGCAAGCCTCGTGTAGCACGTGTCCGCGCGGCAAAGTTCGCTTCGACGAGCAAACCACCAGGCCTCCGCCGCACTTTTTCTACGGTGTGGTAGACACGTAGAATTGTTGTATTCTGTTCTGCTCAATTCTGTTCTTTTACGTTCCGTTCCGTTCTATTCCATTCTGTTCTGTTCTATTCCATTCTGTTCTGTTTTTTTTTCTTTTCGTTTCTATTCCGTACACTTTCGTGTTGTTACTTCACTGCGCGTTAATGCTGTACATACATTTGGTTACATCGTCGCTGTCATCATCATCATCATCATCATCATCATCATCATCATCATCATCATTATCATCGTCATCATCATTATAGTCATCATCATCGTCATCGACGTTGTCTTCGTAATGCTGATAGTACCGGAGTTGTTACTGGTTTCTGGTTAATGGTGTAGTTGTTGTTGTTGTTGTTGTTGTTGTTGTTGTTGTTACTGGTACTGCTAGTGCTGCTATTGGTGGTGGTGATGGTGATGGTAGTGATGGTGTAGTGTGGTGTGATATTGCTGTGTCTACACTCGTTGAGAGTTTTTGGCACTGCTAACAACCCCGCAAGAGAAGAGAGTGCATCATCGTTAGTCGTCTAGTCTGTTCTCTCATCTTCCTCACACCACTCTCCCCCTCTCTCTCTTTCTGTCTATCTATTCTATCTGTCTACCTCGACGAATGTACCTCGAGGCGACGTTTAGCGAACTCTGCGGATTTTTTGGTGTATTATACTCTCTCTCTCTCTCTCTCTCTCTCTCTCTCTCTCTCTCTCTCGATGCTTCTTCTTCTACTATACAACCATCGAGTAGGGGTGGCCTGTACTCAACTTCTCTCCCTCCTTTTTGTGTTTGTTTTTTTTTTTTGTTATCTCTCTTCCTCTCCTCTTTCTCTCTCTCTTTTTTCTATTTTTCCGTCTCTATCGCTCCTTTCGCGCGTCGAATTTTTTCTATTCTCCGCCTTCGCGTGAGAATGGTTTTTCTTTTCTTTTTTTTTTTTTTTTTCTTTATTCGACGTTCGACAAGAAAGAAAGCCAAATGAAAAATAAAATCGTCGTTCAAGTTATATTATCCTCGTTAAATTATCAATCGCCATAGCCATTAAACGCAAATATTCTTTTCATCATCGAGCACGCCTGTTTTATCAATCTAAATTCGAGATTCCTACTACGATCGTCGTCGTTATTATTACTTCTAATACAAATTAAAATTATATATCAAGGGGGATGGTAAAGTGAGTTTTCAAAATTGAAACGCTACGAAAAACTCGATGAAGGGAGTGGGGGGGGGGGGAAAGGACAAATTGTTCGGTTTCGAAGAGAAAGAAAAAGAAAGGGTTAGAAATGGAAAAAAAAAGGAGAAAAAGGACAAAGAATGTAGCGACGCCAGAGAGAGAGAGAGAGAGAGAGAGAGAGAGAGAGAGAGAGAGAGAGAGAGAGAGAGAGAGAGAGCACAGAGCAGCGACACGGAGAAAGAGAAAGTCTAGATAGAGAAGGAGAGTGATACAGTGAGGGAGTAAGAGAGAGTGAGAGAGAGAGAGAGAGAGAGAGAGGGAACGAGAGGGCGAGAGAGAGGAACTAAGAGGGAGAGTGAAAGAGGGAGAGAGGGACAGAGAGAGGGAGAGAGAGCCAGGATTGATCCGAGGCAACAACGTCGGCGCGTTTCCTTCAAGGTTAGCCAAAAGCCCTCCTCGCGGCGCGCTGAGTGGGTCGGCGCGTTGAAAAATCGATAGCTACGAAAGTGAGAGTCTCTCGGCCGTTTCACCCTCCTTTTTGTTTTTTCCGCTCGACGTTCTCTCTCTCTCTCTCTCTCTCTCTCTCTTTTTCTCTCATATACTGAAAAACTCACGTACAAACACACATACACCAACTTTATCCATCCCTCTCTCGTACACAGGAATATATACGCTCTTTCTCTCTCTTTTTATTTCTCTCTCTCTCTCTCTCTCTCTCTCTCCGTTTCTCCTTAGTTCTCTGCAGTTAGGTTCATTCATATCGCACAAAGAGAGAGGGACCACCGCCACGATGTCTTCTTTCGTTTCTCTATCGTCGTGCACGTGACTCCCTCAAAACGCGTGATATCACTCCAGAGATAGATAGAGAGAGAGAGAGAGAGAGAGAGAGAGAGAGAGAGAGAGAGAGAGAGAGAGAGAGAGAGAGAGAGAGAGAGAGAGATAGAAAGATAGAGATAAAGACAGAAGTATAGTTTTTTCTCTGTCCCTCTCCACTCTCTCTCTTCCTCTCTCTTCGCTCTTCTGTTACTCTTTCATAGGCGCCGTAATGACGCGCCTTTTCCTCCCCCTCCCTCCTTTTATTTTTCTTTTTCTTCTTCTCCTTTTCTCTCTCTCTCTCTCTCTCTCTCTCTCTCTTTCTTTTTTTATTCCCTCTTAACGTTTCGTTTTGACTAGAGAGAAAACCACTTCTCTTAGCAATCGTGTTCGCCCTCTTTTGTGAATTTTAAACGATCTTTCCTTTCGAATATATATTATATACAGTACATGCGATACATTAACTTAACGAGATAAATGAAGAGAGAGTGAGAGTAAAAGTGAGAGTGAGAGCGAGAGTGAGAGCGAGAGCGAGTATGGGAGAGATTCCCTTTTGGTATTATTCGATTTCAATTAATACAAATGAATTTGAAATACAAAAAAAAGAAGAAGAAGAAGAAGAAGAAGAAGAAGTGGTACATATATATTTATATATGTATCAAAAATATATGTGTGTGTCTGTGTGTGTGTGTGTATGTGTGTTCGTAATAATTTTATACTGTCAAATTTGAAGGGAGAGATCATCATTTTATCTCGCATCCGAAATAATTATCACTCCCACTATCGTTGCCTAAAAATAATTAACTAACTCACTGTTATATCTTTATTATTATTATTATTATTATTATTATTATTATTATTATTATTATTATTATTATTATTATTATTATTAATTATTCATTATTATTCATTATTATTATATAAAAAATATATATATATATATATATTTCCGAAAGACATTCGAGATGATCGATCGTTGGAGCGATCTGTTTATTTTGTTTCTTTTCGCGTCTCTAATTTTTTTTTTCCCCCTTTTTTCTTTTGCAGCAGCGGTGCCGGTGCTAAAGTACTCGTAAGCAATCTCCCAGCGAACGTCAGATTGGACGAATTGGAACTGCTTCTGTTGAATTACGGACAGGTCCAAAACGTAGAAAAGGTGTCCTCGCGCGATCCCAATACACTGTCCTACCTCGTTAGCTATGAGACGCTAGAACAGGCACAGCAGTGAGTATACATTTATTATTATTATTATTATTATTATTATTTTATATTCCATGTCGCGTCACTTCGAATTCCTTTTTTCTTTCTCTTTTTTTTTTTTTTAAATTGCGACGCTAAATCACCCCTTTTCAACCTCCCCTCCTCCCTCGTCTCGCGTCGTGATTCGTGTATTTCTTTTTTTTTTTTTTTTTAACGAAGGGTTTAATCGAAGTTTCGTAAATTGTATATGAAAGAAAGGATAGGACGCGTAAAATTTAATCGTCCGTGCTTGCAAAGCCACCACCACCCTCTTTCCCCTTCAACCCCCTACTTGAACGAAGTTGAAGTTCTTTTATATTTCATTTTCTTTGTTTTCTTTTCTTTTTTTAATCATTGTCATTAAAACTTTCTCAATAATTCCTATCGTTTCATCGA
Source organism: Dolichovespula media (assembly GCA_911387685.1). Taxonomy (NCBI): domain Eukaryota; kingdom Metazoa; phylum Arthropoda; class Insecta; order Hymenoptera; family Vespidae; genus Dolichovespula; species Dolichovespula media. The sequence goes on from OU426873.1 coordinate 1,607,211, forward strand.
TTTATTATCCGTACCGACGAAGGAGAATAGATTCGCGATAAAAAAAAAAAAAAAATAAATAAATAAATAAGTAAATAGAAAAGGAAAAAAAATAATTAGAAAAAGAGAGAAGAAGAAATTCCGATAACTCGAAAACGATCGACAAATGGAATTACACGGTGTATTTGTACGTCTTGTTCGAACTCCCCTCTCTTTTCTATTTTTTATTTATTCATTTCTTTCCTTTCCTTTTCTTTTTTTTTTCGTTTCTTCTTTTTCATTTTATCGTTCATACCCGTCGAACCATCCCACCTTAAAAATATTATCCTCTAATCTTTAACCCCGGGCAAAACACAGTTTCCGATAAAACAATGTCATCCTTTCTACGTACGAGCGGGAGAGTAATTATTTTCTTTTTCTTTTTTTTTTTTTTCCTCTTCTACCTTTCTCTCCCATCGTCGTACCAAACGGCAAGGCGGAAGACGAAATAATATGAGATTCGTTTTTATCGTGTGACTTCTTTTTTCTCATTTACAGGGCTGTGAACCAATTTAATGGCTATGAGTACGAGGGTAACTCGTTAAAGGTGGAAATGTCTTCGGCTGAAAGCCGACGAAGAGGCCGCAGCCAACGCGGCGGCGTTGCGTTTTCCGGTCTACCGGGATCCGGCCGGCAGACTGATTTCCCACTTCGTATTTTGGTCCAGTCTGACATGGTCGGTGCGATTATCGGTCGTCAGGGTTCGACGATACGTCATATTACTCAAATGACGCGGGCTCGGGTCGACGTTCACCGTAAAGACAACGTTGGCTCCGTAGAAAAGGCAATAACGATTTACGGCAATCCAGATAATTGTACGAACGCGTGCAAGAAGATCCTAGAGGTTATGCAACAGGAGGCAATGAACACGAACAAGGGGTGAGCTCGGAAAACAAAAAAAATAAGAAAATAAAATGGATAAAACAATAACATAAAATAAAATAAAATAAAATAAAATAAAAGAAACGAGGATGAAATTTTCTCTATTTTATTTTATTCTTAACGTTTGTAAAGTTTTTCGATCACCATATGACGCATGATTTTTATAAATGCATCATTCGTCATCGTCGATATTATTATGATTATTATTATTATTATTATTATTATTATTATTATTATTATTATTATTATTTTCATTGTTGTTGGAGATTGTAAATCATGATTTATTCCGTTGTTTTTGCAGTGAGATTATCCTAAAGATTTTGGCGCACAATAACCTTATCGGACGTATCATCGGTAAAGGTGGTAACACGATCAAGAGGATCATGCAGGACACAGACACGAAGATAACAGTTAGCAGCATCAACGATATCAATAGTTTTAATCTTGAGCGGATTATCACGGTTAAGGGTACTATTGAGAACATGAGCAAAGCCGAATCGATGATATCGAGCAAATTACGTCAGAGCTATGAGAATGACTTGCAGGCAATGGCGGTAAGTAAATATGATAATTTTACCGAGAGAGAAAGAGAGAGAGAGAGAGAAAGATAGAAAGGGGAAAAGATGAAAATGATAATGATAATGAAAAACTAGAAGAGAAGAGAAAAGATAGAAGAAAAAAAATATATATATATATATATATATATATATATATATATATATATATATACTGGGTCGTCCGAAAAATTTGTGCCGATTTCGAAACGCAGAGGATTTTAATTTTACTACGCGTTCATTAAATTATTATTATTATTATTATTATTATTACTATTATTATTAAAATATTGTTGGCAGGTATTTTTTTGACGACCCACCATATATTGATTATACAAAACATATATATATATATATATATATATATATATATATATATATATATTGAAATATGTTAATTGATCAAAAAAATGTCGATTATAATTGTTAACATAAAAATGTCTCTGATATTTATATACATATATATATATATATATATATATATATATGTGTGTGTGTGTTAGTGTGCGCGTGTCGTACGTAACTAAATTATGTTTCGCGCAGCCTCAAAGCATGATGTTCCCTGGATTACATCCAATGGCTATGATGTCCACCGCCGGCATGGGATATAGCTCGCGTGGAACAGCCCTTTATGGCTCCGGTCCCGCCCCGTATCCCTACCAAGGTAGCTTGCCGACCCAGGGCGTACCCGCCGGCGATACACAGGAAACGACCTTCCTCTACATTCCTAATAGCAGTGTAGGTGCTATTATTGGTACTAAGGGCTCCCATATAAGAAATATCATAAGGTTTTCCGGTGCGAGCGTTAAAATTGCACCGCTCGAACAAGACAAACCGGCGGAGCAACAAACCGAAAGGAAGGTCACCATTGTTGGATCACCGGAATCACAATGGAAGGTAAAGTGTATTACAAATTTTAAAGACCCTCACCAAAAAGAAAGAAAGAAAAAAAATAATAATTTATAACAATAATAGTTAAATTGGTTAATAGTTTAAATTCATTCCTATCGATATGTGTGCTGTTTTTTCACGCACGATTCCCTTTTTTCTTTTTTTTTTTTTTACTTTTATTTCATTCCTTTTTTTTTATTTTTTTGATAAACTTACATACGAGCCTTCGTTGGCTCGTCGTTACCGGCGTCGGTCTCGTAATACGAAGATCGTGAGTTCAAATCCTTTCTCTAACTCTCTCGCGCTTTTACGACGTCGGTGGCGTATTATTGGTGGGTGGTGGTTCTGTGCGTATGTGATTCGTGTGTGTGTGTGTGTGTGTGTGTGTGTGTGTGTGTGTGTGTGTGTGTGTGTGCGTGCCTGTTCTTTCTGTCCTCTGTGTGTGTGAGCGCGCGCGTGTACGGGTTATATATATAAAAAACAAATCCTACTCATTTGGGACTATGCCGTTTTTACGTAAGCATAGGACTTGATTCAGTAGGTAGATCAAAATGATTGATAATAAAGGGTCCCGTACCGAACGAACGGTTTCTTTTAATTGCGCTAAAAAGAAATAAACTGTGTCATTCGGTTCCGTTTAACCCTTTAACAGTTCCCTTTTATTTTTAAAATTTTTTTAAATTAAAATTTGTTCCCTGTCTCGCGTTAATCTCTCCTTTTCCTTGCTTCCCTCGATTCAAAAACAAGAACAAAAAAGAAAGAAAGAAAAAGAAAAAAATAATTAATATCAATTTTCTCAGGCGCAATACTTGATCTTCGAGAAGATGCGCGAGGAGGGCTTCGTCGCCGGTACGGAGGATGTTAGACTGACGATAGAAATTTTGGTACCGAGCGCTCAGGTAGGCCGAATCATCGGCAAGGGTGGCCAAAACGTTAGGGAGCTGCAACGTGCGACTGGAAGCGTGATCAAGCTATCGGAACAACAAGCCACGCCTCCAACGGCCGACGAAGAAACCACCGTCCATATCATTGGGCCTTTCTTCTCCGTTCAGGTAGGATTTATTATTGTGCGCAGTTTTTCGTAGAACTATTTGGGGTATGGGGGAGACCCCCACCCCACCTTTTTTTATTTTTATTATGGTCACGAGGAGGAAAGAGAGAGTCACGCACACTTTATCTCTATCTCTATCTCTCTCTCGTGGCTGTGTATATAAGCGTCGTCTTATATAACGATAGATTAATATACAACGTCGTGACTCTCAACGTAGAAAGATTTTCATCCAGAAAATATATATATATTAAAATAAAAAAGGATATAGTCAAATAGAAAGGACATATATATATGGGGCTCATTTGTGAGGAGTGATAAATCATTTTTATTCCAATTATAGATATATTGTATTTTCCTTTTTTTTTTTTTTTTTTAAGATATATACAATTTTCTATTCAAATTCTTCGACATGCATGGACGATGAGAGAAAGAAAGAGAGAGAAAGATAACGATGACGATGATGATGACGATGATGATAATAATAATAATGATAGATGTTGATCCTTGTATTACGCGAGGTGTTGTTACATTAAATCGAATCCTGTTAGATCCTAGAGTTCGACTTACTTCAAGGATTCAACGACTTATCATCTTCGTTCGTGAAAAATCATAATTAAAAAAAGGAAGAAAGAATAAAAAAAAATATCACGAAAACTATATTGATGAAAGCTTTGACAACAACCTCATCCATTTTTCTAGATATACGTGTGTTATATATTCCTTCGATAAGCCGCTAATCTACTCGTCGAATCATTTTTATTTATTTATTTATTTATTTATTTATAAAATATATGATGAGTTATCGAAAGATCAGATCGAAACGTTCCTTCTCTTTCTTTCTTTATTTCTTTTTTTTTTTCCTTCTTCATCTTCTTCATCCTGTCGTGTAATAAATGTACGCGGTATCCACGCGAATCGGACCAACAACAAAATGAAATTTTCATTTCTATTTCGATTTATTTTTGAACAGTCCGCCCAAAGGAGAATTCGTTCGATGGTGTTGCAATCCGGTGCACCAGGTGGAACGGGTGGCGTAGGCTCGCGCGCTGGTCGTGGTAGCAGCCAAGAGGGTGGTGGTACTCGTTCAAGAAGAGATGGCAGTGCCACGTCCCAACAAGGTACCACCGTTGTTGTTGCCTCGCAACAACAACAACAACAACAACAACAACCGCAATCGCAACAATCGTCGTCGTCGTCGTCGTCGACCCAGCAGCAACAAACGACGACGTCCACCTCATCGCCGTCGAGCCAGCAACAGCAACAAGCTCAACAGCAACAACAACCGCAGCAGCAGCAGCAGCAACCACAACAACAATCATCAGCGCCTCAACAACAACCGCAACAACAACCGTCATCTCAAAATCAGTAACCTCGATGAAAAAAAAAAAAAAATAATAAAAAAAAAATAGAAAAGAAAGAGAACAAAAACGACATGAAAGAAGGAAGGAGGGGAAGAACGGAGAAACGAAAAACAAAAACAATTTGTTCGATGAGTCGCGACCAACAACGCTTCTTCTTCGTGTGTATATATATATATATATATATATATATATATATATGTATATGTATATATATATATATAAAAGAAAGAAATCCAATTTTTTTTTTCGTCGGGGTGGTGGGAGGGGACTCCGTCTCTCATCGAGAGGCCGCGTAAAAACAAAAACAACCCCTCTCGCGGAGATACGTACCCTTCGAGATGATGATGATTATGATGATGATAATGATTATGATTATGATTCATATAGGGAAAGAGATAGTAAGACTAAGGAAGAGATTACGATAGAGACCGAGAGCGAGAGAGAGAGAGAGAGAGAGAGAGAGAGAGATATAGAGCGAGCGAGCGAGAGAGAGAGAGAGAGAGTGAGAGAGAGAAAGAGAGAGAGATTGAGATTGAGT
>OU426873.1:1620005-1627505 GCA_911387685.1 Dolichovespula media
ACAGAGATAGATAGATAGATAGAGAGAGAGAGAGAGAGAGAGAGATAAAGAGAGAGAGAGATTGATTGATTGTGAATAGGGTTGAACCACGATACTCTTTATCTTCGTGCTAACAAGCTCGATGATGACGATGACGATGACGATGACGATGACGATGATGATGACGATGACGATGACGACGACCATATATTAAAAGTATCGGAAATCATCATGATCTATAAGATCGCTTACTTAATAGAATGTTTCAAAATCTGGGGGTGGTCCTTGTCGATCGATCGCATCGATCTCATCTCATCGGATCGCTTCGAATCGAATTGCAATCGAATCGAATCGAATCGAATCGAATCGAATCGAATCGAATCGAATCGAATCGAATCGAATCGAATCTCGTCGCATCGCGTCACACAACTAAAGGTCACGGCATTTGGTACGGACAAAGTACAAAGATAACAGGATTTTTTAAAATTCGATGGGGAGGGATGGGTCGGGTTGAATCATTGATGGGGTAGGTTTTAATGGGGCGGGCGGGGCGGGGCGGGGGGAATTATATAAAAATAACAAGAATAAAAGTGAAAAGTAAAGATGAAAGGGAGAGGAAGCGATTCGACTTTTTTAACGGAATGAAAATTTATAACGAAAAAGTGAGGATGAACGCGAGAGGTAGGGAGAGGGGAAGGGTTGTCTCTGGGTGGTGAGTGAAAAAAACGAGTGGGTACGGCGTTGGGAGATGGTTTACGCGGGGTGGTTTTTATGGGTTCATATGAAAACGGGGGTATATATATTTGAACGAAAAAAAAAAAAAAACACAAACGAACGAAAGAAAGATAAATATGTGAATTAAACAAAAAAAAAAAAACAAAAAAAAAAGAAAAAAAAAGGAATAAAAGTGAAATTAAAATTAAAAAAAAGAAAAAGGGAAAAGGGATATGGGAAAAGGGAAAGATATTTTGCACGATATTTCTTTCTTTTATTTTTTTTTTTTTTGTTCTTTCCCTCTCGAAAATATCGACCCAGGTTCGGTGTGAGCGCTCGTGCGCGCGGTGTTGGGACTCAGGGCTGAGGGATTTAACGCGAAAAATTATTCAGAAGGGAGGAGGGAGTGTGATGGGGGTTGCGATGGGTGGTGCGTTGTTGGCGAGTTAAATATCCCCTGTTCGAGAGAATCACGTGGGTTGTGGTGGGAAGGGTGGGTTATAGACGAGGTAGTAAATGAGTGGGGCAAGAGGGGATGGGTGGGTTGGGTTTGGGTGGGCAGATGGCAGAGGAAATGTCCTTCTTAAGCTTTTCTCGTCTCTCGCCAAGCTAAATTTTCATTCCTCTCCATCCCCTGGATAAAACGGGATTGGATAACAGCAGCTGGAAGAGAATGGGATATATGTATTGATGGATAAAGAGAGAGGGGGGGGGGTAGGAGGGAGGGTGACTGAAAACGGCTCATCTAAAATTGATCAGAACTTACGCGAGAACTTTCGAAATATTTAATGGGGTAAAGTGTTGTTCTAAGGGAAATGGATAAATAGAAAAAGGATCGGGGTTGTTTGTCGGCGCGAGAGGGGGAGGGTGAGTTTGGGGATGGCGACGAGATAAGGCGGGGAAGACGAGAAAGAAGAAGAAGAAGAAGAAGAAGAAGAAGAAGAAGAAGATATAATGCAAGGAAGAAACAAAAAAGGGGAGAGAGTGAGTGGGGTTGATAGCGGAGGGCGTCGTGGTAGGGTTGGTAGGGTTGGTAGGGAGGGAGAGACAAAAAAAAAAGAAGCATAGGTTTATTTTTGATACATTGTTAAAGGGGGGGGGGTGGGGAGGGTCGGAAGATCCGAGCGAAATCTTTTCTTTTTCCAATCTTTTTCCTTTTTGTTTTTGTTTTTGTTTTCGTTTTTAACGGGGTTTTCTCATTTTCTTTTTCCTTACTGTCTCTTTTTTTTTCCCCTTCATTTTTGTTAGACGTTTTTTTTTTTTCTTCATTTTTGTTAGACGCTTTTTTTTTCCTTTTTTTTTTTTTTTTTTCTTTCTTTCCTTCTTCGTCTTCAACGACTCGACGAATTTTAATAAAAGAGTGTGCAAGGATTGAAGAGTGAGAGAGAGAGAGAGAGAGAGAGAGAAGAGAGACATACGGGGGTACGTGGCATTTTTTTTTTTTTTTTTTTTTTTTTTGAAATACCAAGTGAGAGACGAAAGTGGACGAAAGAGAGAGAGAGAGAGAGCAAAGAGAGATAGAGAGGGATTAAAAAAAAAGAAAAAAGGAAGAAAATGCGGGAGGAGTCCTTGTTTCGTCATTTCTTTTCCTTTGTTTCTTTCTCTTTCTTTCTTTCTTTTTTGTTTTTTCCTTCTTTCTTACGTCTTACTTTGTGAAAGAGAGTAATTCATGATAAAGAACGGATGACGACGACAATGATGATGATGATGATGGCGCTATGGTGATAATAATGATGACGATGACGATTAAATAGAGATAATCGATCGAATAAGAAAAAGATAGAGAAGTGAAAAGAGGGGGCGGGGGCGGGGGAAAGATGAAGAAGAAGAAGAAGAAGAGGAAGAGGAAGTAAATAAATAAATAAATAATTAAATAAATAAATAAAAGGAGAGGGGACCACACCGCGTGCGCGCGCGCGCGCGTTCACCGTCCCTCGTTTATAGTGTCTCGCGTGTGTTTGCGGTATGGGGTGGGGGAGTTAAGGGGGTTGTGGGGTTGTATCGGGGTGGGATCATAACGTGTGAGGGGGGGGCTACGAGGTACGGGATATGGGGAAGAGGGATGGGTCGGGGTGGGATGGGGAGGGGGTGGTGTTGCATAAACGAGAAAAAGCGTTGACAAAGGGGATTTTAGACGAATAAATTGTATTATAATAATTAATATATTTCGAGGAGAAAGAGATTGGAGACGGTTTTGCGCGGGCCCGTTTATATTTCAATGGCAAAGATCTTATTTTCGTACTTCGATGGAGAGCGAGAGGAAATATATATATATATATATATATATATATATATATATATATATATATATATATGTATGTATATATATATTTTTTTTTCTTTTTTATTTTATTATTTTTTTTTGTCGGGAGTGGTGGAGGTGTGTTAAGGTTCGGGTTATATGGGGGTGGGTGGGTGGCTTGGAGGGGGAGACGTTCGAAACGGTAAAGGACGATGATCGAGCTCTCGCAGTTTTATGCGAACTCAAATTATAAATATGTATTATCGTCGTTCACGTCGGTGTTCTTTTTTTCTTTTTCTTTTTTTTTTTTTTTTTTATTATTATTATTAATATTATTATTATAATTATTATTATTATTACTATAATAAGAGTCGCTACCGGAGGAGATCGATGAAAGAGGAGGGTGGGTGAGAGGGAAGGAAGGGGGAGGGATCTTTTGCCTACGGGCCCGCCGTCTCCTTGCGTTATTTATTAGCGTAAATATTTAAAGATAGTAAAGAGAGTGAGATTGATATATATTATATATATATATATATATATATATATATATATATATATATATAAAGAGAGAAAGAGAGAAAGTGATAGAGTGATGGAAGGAGAGAGGAAATAAATAGATTAAAGAGAGAGCGAGAGTGAGAAGAAAAAAATATAAATAAAGGAAAAGAAATGGTAAGGAGGTTAAAAAACGAGGGGGGAGGGGTTATAATGTGATCTATTAAAGTAAATAAATAAGGGTAGGAAGGGATAAAATGGAATAACCTCCGATGTGTAACCACAGTTTCCGTAGAAAGTGCCAAGGGAATATAAAGGGAAATAATAGGGAAAGTGAAAAAAAAAAAATTATCATCGGCAGAACGTAATGTCATATATCATACCACAACAACAACAACAACAACAACAACAATAAAAACAATAATAATAACAGTGATAATCACAATAATTACGAGTACATTTACGAACAGGATTATATAAAACGGAGATAAATAGTTACGTATTTGTTACAAACACACAAACACACACACAACACACACTCACGTCGTGTAGGGGATACACAAAACGCGCTCTATATATCCCGTTTTAAACGTTTAATATTTGAGGATAAAAAAAAAAGTAAAAATAAAATAAATTTTAGAAGAGGAATAAGGGGAGATACGTTGCTCGATGTATCGTTGAGATAAAAGAAAGAAACGAGAAAACGATATATATACATTTTTACTCACTCTCTGTACGCAAATGCAAACAAAAAAAAAAGAAAATAAAAGAAAGAAAGAGAAGGAAAGAAAAAAAATGGAGGTAAAGAAAAACTAATAACGGTGTAACAATGAGAAGAAAGAGAGAGGAACCCCGAGAAATGTTTTATTGACGGAAACTAAAAAAAAAAAAACAGAAAAAGAAAAAGAAAAAAAAATTCGAAAGAAACTGGCTCTGTTATTATTGTGCTTGCTGATCGAACGAGAAATGCACAGCGGCGGGGTTAGAGGGGGGACCGGTAAGGAAAGAGTGGGAGAGAGGGGGTGGGAAGGAACGAGAATGGAAGTGGAACGAATTGAAACGAAAAAAAAAGAAAAATCAAAAGAAAAAGAAAAAAAACAGAAAAACAGAAGAAGAAAAATGCAAGAAATATTTTACGCTATTATTGTAAGAACATTCGAAAACGCTCCTTTTTCACGGATTATCATCATCAACTAGATATTATAATAAATGGTATAGGCTCTCTCGTGTAATTTCAAAGTGAAAGAAAGAACCTATCGGCAATTTATTCGAAATTTTCAGTGTCAAGGACTTAAGATGGAAGAGAATAGAATAGAATAGAAGAGAAGAGAAGAGGAGAGGAAAGAAATGAAATTTTACGGGGGGTAGAGAAGGGTGGGTGGGGGGATTTACGGGACGGGGATCGGATAATGAAAAAGAAATTAAAAAAAAGAAAAAAAAGAATAGAAGAGAAAATATCTTGGGGGTTGGGTTGGGTTGGGTTGGGGGTGGGGGAGAAATAAAACGGAACACAATTAACGCACAAATACTTTGTGTGTTAAGGATTATGAAGAATCATCGCTTTATTAAAAGAGAAAAGAAAAGAGATAAAAAGAAAGAGAAAGAGAGAAGAAGAAAAACAAAAAGAATAAGAAAAAGAAAAAAGGAAAACGCAAAACGATTAACGAAGAAAATGCCATGCATCGCTCTTTTCACAAAAATATTTCGTTGTTCAAGGATTTCGATCGTCGTTAAAATTTCTACGGACACCCATGGGAGGAGAGAGAGAGAGAGAGAGAGAGAGAGAGAGAGAGAGAGAAAGAGAGATTGAGTGAGTGAGTGGGGTAGAGAGAGAAAGAGAGAGATGATTTGGTTTTTTGTTTTATTTTTTTTTTGTTTTCTTTTTTTTTAAATATTTTTTTTAGTTTTGTTTTATCAACCCCTTCAATAAAATGCACACAACAACGGGCGTATTGAATGATAACTTCACCTCCCTTTTTCGAATTTTCTAACGATACGTATATATTACGAACAAACGAATTTACGAACAAACGAATTTACGAATTTACGAATTTACGAACTAACGAATTTACGAATTAACGATACGTAGAGAAAGCGCGCTTTCATTCACCTTTCGCTCGTTAATAATTAATTGCCCATCGAGAAATATTCTACTTACTATCATCGGATAGAGTGATTTGATACATCCTTTCAATTTATTTATTTATTTTTATTTTTTATTTTTTTTTTATTACCATTTTTTCTTTTTTTTTTTTTTTTTTTTGAGAGAAACTTTCAACGAAAGGAAACAAGAAAAAATGGAAAGATAAAGAAAGGGAATATTCATTCGTATTTTAAATGGAGTGTGTGTGAGAAAGAGAGAGAGAGAGAGATTGAGAGAGTTAGAGAGGGGGGGGAGAAGGGAAAGGGAAAGGTAAAAAAAATAAGAAGATCGCTCATAACACAGTTCTTCGAAAGATACACGTGCTGTATACACGCACATACACACGGAACATATATACACTCAATCCATAGAGAGAGAGAGAGAGAGAGAGAGAGAGAGAGAGAGAGAGAGAGAGAGAGAGAGAGAGAGAGAGAGATAGAAAGATAAGGATGGATAGAGAGAAAGAGATTGATAAATAAATTGAAAATTAATATGACAGGGAGGACCATTAGACAAACTGAAGAAAGTGAATTTGAAGTAAGAGGCAAGGGGCAAAAAAATAAAAGAAAATTTCAACAGGAGAAAGGAAAAGAAATTTTGGAAGAAGTAAAGGAAAGAAAGAAAGAAAGAAAGAAGAAACGAGAAGGAAAGGAAGAGATAAGAAAAAAAAAAAAGAGAGACGCGAGATAACGAACACGCATAGAGGAGGAGGACATCAATCATGCTGATATTAACAGATAAGAAGAGAGAGAGAGAGAGAGAGAGATCATCCCGCATCGTCGTCTTACGTCTTTCGGCATCCAATGAAAGACGAGCGACAAAACACGGACACACTATTTTTTTTTTTTTTTTTTTTTTTTTTTTTTTTCATTCGGCCGATTTTCGATTTGGCAATACATTTTCGAACGTGTTTTGCAATGGAAACAAAACAAAAAAAAAATAAAAGAAATACAAAAGAGAAAAATGGAAACTAACAAGGAAGAATAGGATATAACAGAGAGATAGAGAAAGATAGAGAGGGGGGGGAGAGAGAGAGAGAGAGAGAGAGTAAGAGAGAGTGAGGTAGATAGATAGACCCGCCCGCGCACGCTCGAGAGAATGTACAAATCAAATAAAATAACAAAAATGAAAAAAGATGAAGATTGATTAGAAATTATTAATATAATAATAAAAATAAAAGTAAAAATAATAATAATAATAACGATTATGATGATGATGATGATATGATGATGATGATGATGATGATGATGATGATGATGATGATGGTGGTGGTGATGATTATGAGGAATTAATTAATTTAATTATTACTAATTATTAATAATAACGATTAATAATAATAATAATTAATAATAAATAATAATATTATGGATAAAATAATGATTAATGATAAATAATAAATAAATAAATAAATAACTTAAACAAGGGAGAGAAATAAAAAGGAAGAGGAAAAAAAAAACGGAAAGAAAAGAGGAAGGGGGGGAAAGAGGACTTTTAACGTAAAAATAAATTATTATGCGCGCGAAAATAATTAAGGGTGCGAGGAAAATCGATTATTAACTTAATCTAAAAAAACCCCCCGGTGGTTTAATACCGTCGACAAATGTACAAAATCGATTTATTGCTAAATCTAAATGTTAGTATTCTAGAGAGTATTTTACCACGAAGCTCGTGCTTAACGGAATTATTGAACGGTCAAAATTGTGGAAAAGGGAAGACGTTTAAAGTTAAGACGTACGTTTGAGGATATTATGTAGTATGGGGGGTCATGGAGGGGAGGGGAGGGGAAAGGATCGATCCGTGTTACACGATTTTTGCAAGGATTGGCAAAATTTTTCAACGGAGGAAGATTTCGAGTGGATTTTAAAGAGAGGTGGGGGGGGGGAAGGGAGGAGAGGCGTGTGTGTGGGGGGGGGGGGGCGCGTAGGGG
>OU426873.1:1632505-1662505 GCA_911387685.1 Dolichovespula media
GTTTTCGTTTGTTCTTTTTCCTTTTCTTTTATTTTCACCTAACGCCTCTCGCGCGCGCGCGCGTACATCTTCCACCAAAAAAAAAAAAAAAGAAAGAAAAAAAAAACAAAAAACCAAAAAAAAAAAATGTTCACGCCAAACGCGAATCAAATCGATCGACCCAGAAGGTCTCTGAGAGGTTTTAATCGATTGATAAGCTTCACCACTCTCTTCGTCGTGTTCGTTCGTTCGTTGTCGTCGTCGTTTGTATCAATTTTTTAATATTAAAAGTCGATAATAAGGCCGTATCTACAAAACACACTGCCATTTCCAATGAAGAGGAGACGAGAGAGAGAGAGAGAGAGTGCGCGCGCGCGCGTCGAGGAGAGAGTGTCTTTTCTTTTCTCTTTTTTTTTTGTTCTTTCTTTTACCTTTCCAATTCTTTCTCTCCCTCGTTTCCTCCCTCCTCCACCACCTCCACACCTCCTCCATTTCTTCCTCCTCCTCCTCCTCTCGCCGTCTCTATTCTTTTACGACGATGAGATCGTTCCCCTCCCCTCCCACCCCCCATACCGAATATTATTCTCCATGGAACGTCGCACAAAAAACGTCCTTTCAAACGCGCGAAGTAATAATAATATTAATAATAAAAATAATAATAATAATAATAATAATAATAATAATAAATAATATTATTATTAATAATGATATAATAATATATTGATAATAATAATAATGATGATGTAATATCTCGTCGAAGATCAATAATCCATATCGAAAGACTATTTTTCTTTTGGCGCGAGTTCATGCAAAAAAGAAAAAATAAATAATAAACGACACGATCGACGTTCGCGCGAATTTTTTCCTTTCTTCTTTTCTTTTTTTTTTTTTTGTTTTTCTTTTTTTAATCATTCGAGTGGGTTCGTTAAAAGAGATTAGAGAGAAGGAGAAGGAGGAGTGGAGGGTGAAGTAGAGGATGAACGTGGTAAAGAGGAAATAGAGATTAGAAAATTGATAATACTAAAACCCAAAATACATATACATACATACATATATATATATATATATATATATATATATATATATATATATATGTATTCCTAGTTCGATCTAATTTTGAAAATTGTACTAACGATTCGGACGATCGATATGAAAACTGATCGAAAGAAATAGATTGATCGATTGATTGATTGATGAAAAGAGAGAGAGAGAGAGAGAGAGAGAAAGGAATGGAAAAGATACGACGTTTTACATTTATAATTACATAATTCTTCGACGTTCTGAAACAACTATAAAACTGGGTTGGGAGAGTTTGATCGTTCGATAAAAAAAATAAAAAAAAAAATATATATATATATATACATATAATGCGTGTGTATTAATGTATGCGTGTGCGTGTGCGTGTTGATTAATGTACATCATCGTACGACGTTCGATAAAAGTACAACAACAACAAAAAAAAAAAAAACAAACAATTCGATATCTCTCGAAGATCTACGTCGTCGTTGTAAATCCAATCAATTCTGTTCTTCCTATTCGCGTAATTAAGAAATCCATTCGTCGAGCGAGGCTTTTCGCATACAATATACTTTTGATCCCTTGAAGGATAAAAAGGAAAAAAAAATACGAAAAAAAAAGAGAAAAAGAAAACCAAAAATCAAAAAAAAAGAAAAAACGGAATAAAGAAGTAGAGAATGAAAGGAAACAACCAAGAAAAGAAAAGAAAGATAATGAGCGAAAGGAACATTATTTACGTACATTACGATACAATACCTTGGTACATACGATACAATACATACAATACATACAATAAATACATACATACACACATACATACGTACGTATATACATAGATACATAGATACGCTGCTTTGTACATACGTGATTATTGTATACGCATAGAAAAATACGTGCGTGCACGTAAATTTGCGAACAGCAGGCAGACAAAAGAGAAAACAAATGAACAAATGACAACAACAACAACAACAACAACAACAACAACAACAACAACAGCAAAAACAATTAAAATTGATCAAAAGAATCTCGTCAATTTTTGTATGAGTAAATCACGCGAGTTACGGTTTTGTAGGGTTTATCCAGAAAATAAAAGAAGAAAAAAAAGGAAAGAAAACAAATTAAAGGAAGAAACGAAAACGAAAAAGGACGAGAACATGTTCGATACGTGAGAAAGAGAGGGACAGAGAGAATGACAGAGATAGATAGATAAATAGATAGATAGAGAGAGAGGGAGAGAGAGAGAGAGGGAGGGAGGGAGAGGGAGAGATAGAGAAAATGAAAGAGAGAGAAAGAGAATTTTACATAGCAAGAACAATCGCGGGACCATTAGTCTTAACGAAGACGACTATCAAGTAGCTTATTTGCGAGCCCCTTCACCCCTCCCTCCCTTTCTCTTTTAAATGAAACAAATGTATATTGCAAAAGAGATCAATCATCCCACGATGATTAATTTACTCATGGCTATACGCTTCGTATTCTCTCTCTCTCTCTCTCTCTCTCTCTCTCTCTCTCTCTCTCTCTCCCCTCAAAAAAATCGTCGATAATACGATAGAAGAAAGTAAATTTATCCAAGCAAAAAATATAATTTCTAAACAATAACCTTGTGTAACATCAAATAGACGCTTGCGTATTTGATATCGATTGGAGGAATAATATCGAGAACGATTTATGGGGGTTGGAAGGTGGGTTGGAGGGAGAGAAATAGGGGGAGGGTTAGGAGGGAAGGGAAATAATGTAGAAAATTTTTCAAGGAACCTGACTGTTACGATTAATCATTGTCAAAAGTCCCAAACCGTTGCCGTCGGTTTCTTTTCGATCCTCCAGAAAGTAAACAACAACAACAACGACAACAACGAGAACAATAACGCTTACATACAAAAAAAAAGAAAAGGAAAATAAAGAAAGAAAGAAAAATAGAAAACGTAGAACGAACTGTAACTTCCTTCTCTCTTTTTATATCTCGAGTAAATATGAAAATATTCTGAAGAGAGGGGTTGCTTGGTTGGTTGGTTGGGGAGGGTTGGGGGCTGGTAGAGTGTAGGGTGGGATGAAATGAAGAAGAAAAAAGATACGAAGACACTCTCCTTTGTATATGCGTACGTATATATATAGATGCATACGTAAATATATATATATATATACAAACGTGTATATACATAAGTACATACGCAAGTGCGTATGAAAGAGAGAAATGGGTAAAAAAAGGAAATGAAAAGAGACAAAAATAAAAGAGAGAGAGAGAGAGAGAGAGAGAGAACGGGGTGGTACGTTGACTACGACGTGCTCCGTCGTTTCAAATATCGAAAAATGTATAAATGTTGAGAGAGAGAGAGAGAGAGAGAGAGAGAGAGAGAGAGAGAGAGAGAGAGAGAGAGAGAGAAAGAACGCTCCGACAAATTCTAACAACTCGCGTGGAAAATGTGTGCTTCAAATGGAAAATAAGAGGAAAGAAAGAGAAAGAGGAAAAAAAATTCAAAAGGAAAGGGAGAGAGCAAGAATAATAAATGTGTGAGAGAGAGAGAGAGAAAGAGAGAGAGAGAGAGAGAGAGAGAGAGAGATAGAGATAGAGAGAGTAAATGCATATTTTGAAACGATCTGTAAGCGACGGCTGCGAAAACATGGAAACACTTTCGTTTGAGTCAATCGAATTATTTATTATAACGGAAGGAACAAAGTAATAATAATAAAAATAATAATGATTAATAATAATGATAATCTGACAACGAGAAAAATCGGAAAATTAAGCCACACTAGGACGCACCAAGAGATTAATACATACATACATACATATATATATATATATATATATATATATATATATATATATATATATATATATACATTTATGTGTATATATATAAATATATATACATATATCGATTCGACCCAGCACGACGCTGGGGCGACAATTAACCAGATTAAAATAGACGAAAACGTATTTTAACAATGGTAAATATAATTAAAAATTCATCGTTGATGATATGTGGTGTTTCGTATCAGCGCAAAAGAAAAATGAATGAACAGAAAGTAAAGTAAAAGAAGATGAATAAAAAAAAAGGAAAAGTGAAGGAACAAAAGATATAGCAGATATAATATCCGACATAATGATGCTGCAAATATACACACACACACACGTACACACTAATACACACGAGTGCATACGCATACCATGTATATATATATATATATATATATATATATATATATATATATATATATATACACACACAAATCATACGTACATATGTAATACGCACGACGTGTGAAAAATGGGTTTAAAAAATAAACCAAAAACAAAAAAGAGATAAAAACATATATATGACGTGTACACAAAAATGTGAGAAGAAAAATTCAAAAGATAATTGATAACTATCGAGATAGAGAGAGAGAGAGAGAGAGAGAGAGAGAGATAAATAGATAGATAGATAGATAGATAGAAAGAGTACGAAAGAGGAATCGTTTGAATGGAAGAATCAAAGGGTGACAAAAAAATAATGGACGTCCTGTTTATAACGAATATGGTTTTCATGCATAAAATGACGAGAATAGTAATAACGAATAAATAAGAAAAAATAATCATATATATATATATATATATATATATATATATATATATATATAATATATATATATAATAATAAAAATGCAGAAAAACAGCGGCCTGACGCTCGACACGACGTCGTAAGCGCGGCCTTACCTTTAGGGATTCTCTTTTTCTTCTTGTTTTTTGTATTTTGTTGTTGTTTTCGTTCGTAATCATAATTCTTTTATTTCGTTTTGTTCTCATGTATTATTTTTTTTTCTTTTTTATTAGGGACGGAGGAAGATCTTTCGTATCGTGCGAAACGATTGCAGATATACTTGAGAGAATTAAAAATGGAAGGGTTGGGAGGGAGAGAGGGATGTTTGAAAAGAAAAAAATGATTTTCTCTTTACTTTTCTTTTTTTGTTTTCTTTCACCTGTTTTTTTTTTCCTTTCTTTCTTTCTTTCCTTATATACGCATATAGAATATTGGCTTGAATTTAAGGAAAATGAAAAAGAACATAAAAAAATATTCAAAAAAAAAAAAAATTAAAACGAGAAAAAAACGATAAAAAAAAAACTTCTTGAAAAAAGGATACAGTTTCTTATCGTGAATAAATAATAATAATAATAATAATAATAATAATAATAATAATAATAATAATAATAATAATAATAATATAGAGGGAGAGAGAAAGAGAGAGGGTTGCGCATTGCCGACGGAGACAGCCTCCGCGCAATTGCATTACAATTTTGCTATGTTTATACATAATTTTTCTGGGTTGTTTTAATTCTTCTTTCTGTTTTCTTGTATTTTTGAATTTTACGCGCTTTGGACCTCCGTGCCCATCTGTCGTCGTCTCCAAGGTTTTAAGAGTGGAGAGACAATTTTGAAAAAAAACAAAAGGCGGACAGAAATCGAAAGATCGTTTCGTTTTTTTTTTGTTTTTGAAAATGACAAACTATTATGATTACGATAACGATTATAATAACGACGACGACAATGATGATGATAATGATGACGATTATAATGATGACGATGATGATCTAGAAAGAGATAAATAATGAAAATAAAACAAAAAGGGAGGGGGTTCAAACAATTGAGGTTCGGGAGGATCCTGCGGTTAATATTAATTTTCATCCTAATTAATTAATTTCTCTCTTTTTGTTCCTTTTTCTTTTTGTTTTATTTTTTCTTCGTCCGCTTTGCTTTACTTCAATCGCTACTAATTCTACTATAAAAATGCAAAAACCAAAAAAAAAAAAAAAGAGAAAGAAAAATCTTCTACTATATTATAATCATTACTGATACTACGACTATTACTATTATTGCTATTACTATACTACTATACTATACTACTACTAATACTAATGCTACTACTATTATTACTACCACTGCGCATTGTTTTTGTGTCTTCGAGATGATTTGCTAATTAATTAATTATTATTATTTTTATTATTATTACTATTATTAATATTTCTTTTTTTTCTTTTTTATTTTCGTAATCAACGAAGTATATCAGATTTGAGACGCCTAACTCGGTTCATTCATCTCGGAGATACGTTCGTAAGTTCTCATGTGATTATATATTTTTTTTCTTTTTTTTCGTATTGTTCGTTCTACTTTCCTTTCTTTTTTTTATTTATAATCTTTTCGCAATTTCCTTGGTCGCATGACAAAAAGATAAAAAAGAAAAAAATAAGGAATATGAAATCAACGAAATTTCATGGGTCCTCGCGTTATAAAGATTATTATTTTTTATCTTCGTTTATCCACGTATACGTGGTGGTGGTATATATTTGTTAAACATATATCAAACACACACACACACACACACACAGAGACAAAGACACAGACACACACAAAATCTCTCGTGTGCGTTTTCGACAGTTTTTTTTTGTTTTATCTATTCGCATCAATACATACGTACATACATACATACATACATGCTAACTTACCATACATTAAAAATACATTGATACGTATATACATGGGACAAATAAGTTTCGTACATGCTCACGCATGTATATAAACATATATACGTACATAGAGACATCATGCAAAACGTATTAAAAGAGATAAATATATGAATTGATAAACTGTGTATATTATCTATCTCTGGACATCTCGACACCTCACACAGCAAAACTTTAGGCGCCATATATATATTATTAAAAAGCTTTTCGATCGAAATGAATGGCGGGTAGAAGGGGGGTACGGAAAGGAAGTAGGGCGAGGGGGGTTGCTGGTCAAAAAAAAGAAGGGGGAATAAAAAATATCTTACGGTGTTTTTTAGTCGATAAACGTTTTACAAAAAATTTACTCTCTACATACCATATGGATTTTGCTAATTATTATGTAACACGTGGAACATAGAAATAAAAGTACATAGGCGTTAAGAGAGGAAAAAGGATGGATGGGTGGATGGATTGAAGGAAGGAAGGAAGGAAGGAAGGAAGGAAGAAAAATATGAATGAATAAATAAATAATAATCATGATAATTCATAATAATCATAATAATCATAATAATCATAATAATAATAATAATAATAATAATCATAATCATAATAATAATATGCACAACTAGCGGTCGGCTTTTCTCCAGATGCAAAAAAAGAAAAAGAAAAAGAAATAAAAAAAAAAAAAACGAAAGAAAAGAAAATTTTCTCCGAGTATTCAGACTACCTTTGATAATACTTTCGGTCCGAGAAGTATCGAGCGTGTTTCTTTTTTCTATTTTTTTTTTTTTTTTTTTTTTCCTAAAGAAACAAGAAAACAAGGACGAAAAAGGGGTGAAAGGACGGGGTGGGAAGGGAGAGGAATAAAAGGAGTAACGAGAACCAAATTTAGGGGCGCGCGCATAGGCAAAAAAATATATTCAAGAGGAAAAGAGAATAATGATGATGATGATGATAATAATAATAATAATAATTATTATTATTATTATTATTATTAAAAAAAATGAAACGTGATAGAAGGAGAAAAGGAAGAAAGGAGAAACATGTAAAATTAAAAAACGAAACTGTCTTTATTCTTGCATGACATTGAACTACTTTATATATATATATATATATATATATATATATATATATATATTTTTTTTTTCTTTCTCTGGAGAAACAGCAACCGCTAATAAAATTCGGTTTAAAATTATTATTGGAACGTGAGGAATTGACCTGTATCATTCGAAACGAAAAAACAAAAAAAAAAATTAAACTACGATCGTCTGTCTAAATAGAAAAAAAAGAAAGAGAGATAGAGATAGTGATAGTGATAGAGATGAAGAGTCCAAGGAAATAAAAAGAATTGTCGGGGAGCGGGGGTTGGGGAGGACGTTAAAAGAGTGCAAAGAAAATTGGTGGAGGTTTGATAACGATGGAGCGACATTTAAAAACGATATAAACGTGCGTGTAAAAAAAAAAAACAAAAATGGCTTATGATTCAATAACGCACTATTTCAGTGCGTTATTGAACACAACAAGTTACGGGAAAATATATTCGCATGTATATTTCTTTCCATACCGAATACATGCGTACGTACATTAAAAAAAAAAAAAAAAAAAAAAATAATGAAACATAAGAAAGAAAACAAAACAAAACAACAAAAAGAAAATAAATATATATATGTATATATATATAAAAGCAAAAAGGAACGGACGCACATATATATACACACACACACACACAAACACTTGCACACACATATTTCTATACACACACACACACATATGAGATATATCGATTGGAGAAAGCATGTGTAAATACATACGTGACAAATACACACCATCACATCACCGTTCATGCCGAATATGGGAAATTGAGTGGTTTATGGGGAAGGATAATTAAAAGAGGACTGATTTCTCTCCTCCTATAATAATATAAATATTGAAGAGTTTATTAAACAAAGCAGATTTTTACAATTAAATGTTACATTATATATGCATATACATATATATATATATATATATATATATATATATATATAATATATGTATATAATATATCTTTACATCTTAATTCATATATTTTGTCAGTTTTTCTTTCCGTTTCTTCTGATGTTTTGTTTTTCTTTTTTGTTTATCATATTCAATGCTATATCAATATATCAATATACACACGTTATAATAACTCTAAGAGAGAGAGAGAGAGAGAGAGAGAGAGAGAGAGAGAGAGAGAGAGATGAAAAAGTTGTCTCTTTTTATCTTTTTCTCTCTCTCTCTCTCAACCAATTAATTTTTTTCCTCGTTTATTTTTCATTCGACCATAAAACGCCGTTATTGTCGATTATTACGCAAGGTTTTCATTTTTCTCTTTTCTTTCCTTTCACCTTTTTTTTTATAACGAATGTGCCGCAAACTGTGACAAGCGTAACATATATAATAATAATAATAATAATAATAATAATAATAATAATAATAATAACAAATCATAAGTGCAATAGTTGTTACAATAGATTGTTCATGGTATTTTTAAGAGGGAAGGAAGGAAGGAAGGGAGAAAGAAAGGAAAGGGGAAGGAAGATAATAATAGTAAAGATATAAAAGATAAAATAAAATAAATAAAAAAAATAAAAATGTAATAGATTTAAAGGAAGAGAAGTTCGTCGATGTTTCGCGTTGACATAATCGAGCGTGGGAGCGTCGCGACGTCTCGACGATGTTTGTGCTTACCGTGTATATATATATATATATATATATATATATATGTATATATATACATACCGCGTGTCCTCTTAATTTCGAACCGTCGACGTAGCCTTTGAGAAATAGACACGAAGGGTGTTTCAGCGAGATAGAATGAAGAACAAATAAATAAATAAATGAAAAAAGAAAATAGGAATAACGCTTAAAGATTTTTCAAGGAGGTTTGTTATTTTAACCGAGACGTCGCCTTGGAGGCGTCGCGACGCCCACGCGAAAATTTTGCGACGCGCCGTTTTCGACGTTCGCACACACGTGCATAAACATAAAATAAATACGTAACACTTATACACGCATCATATACAAACATGCATGCATACATACATACATACATACATACATACATACATACATACATACATACATACATACATAAAGTAGGCACCAAACTACCTCGATAAATTACGGAACTACTTAAAAAACAGTTTTTCTATACCGTACCTCAAGCTACCTTATATTACAAGTTATATAAACGATGTTATATAAAAAACGATTGTGATGACATAAGGAAAAATACATTACACCGAGCGAACTATTGGGGATAGGGTGGGAGGTAGGGATGATAGGACTAAGAGAAAGAGGTGACGGAGGAGGGAGGGAGAGAGAGAGAGATAGAGAGAGAGAGAAATAAGAAATAAATAAAAATAAGAACAGAAACGTGATGAACGTAATGAACGAAAGAAAATTGAGACGAAAAAAAAAAGGGGAAGAAAAGAAAAAGAACACGAAAAACGTGAGATGAAGGAAGCGATTGGTGGATGAGAAAACGCGTGCGAGGGACAAAACGCGTTTTGAGATTTGCGATCGAGCTTTATTGAGAGAGAGAGAGAGAGAGAGAGAGAGAATGTTGGAACTTCGAGGGTGGTTCTCCCTTCTACGATGACGAAAGTTTAATGAATGGATCGATAAAGATCGATCAATCACGATGATGATGATGATGATGATGATGATTATGATGATGATGATGATGATAGGAATAATAATAATAAGTAAAACAAAAAGGGATGAAATTAAGGAAGAGAAGGAAAGATGGAAAATTATCGTCATCGAAGAAGGGGAGGGGGATCGAATCGACCTCGTCGTCATCCCTCCCAATTAATCACCCCGTTTAACTACCCCATTCATTCTCTCGAATCCGATCGCTACTCTCACGTAACGAAAGATTCTTTAAAAACGTTGTTAAGCCCGTCATTTACGTGCGTATTTATTATTGTATTTCTTATCTCTCGAAATTGATTTCGAACTTTAACGGAACTTACGTGGATATCGCGTGCTTGCGAGAAAGAGAAATGTATCGTGTTGAATGTGTGCGTGTGTGTGTGTGTGTGTGTGTGTCTGAGAGAGAGAGAGAGAGAGAGAGCGAGAGAGAGAGAGAGAGAGAGAGAGATAGTGAGAGTGTGAGAGTGAGAGAGATAAAAAATGTGCCCTTTTGTTTTTCTCATGGGCAACGAAAGATAGATGGGAATAAGTGAAATAAAATAAAATGAAATGAAATGAATAAGTAATTGAATGAACTTAAAAAATGAAAAAAAAAGAAAAAATAAATAAATAAAAGGAAACAATAGGAAATAGAAAATAAAGAGATAGAAAATATTGATAACGTCGTCTTTCGTTTTGCCTTTCGGGCTTCTCTCTCTGTATAGCTTTTTCTCTTTTTTTTTTTTTTTTTTTTTTTTTTTTTTTTTAATCCAATCAAGTCGCTAGCTCGGTACAATCATAACGCAAAATAAATAGATTTTCGCGAAACGTAATATAAATAATTTTTGTTATCTCTTCTATATATATATATATATATATATATATATATATAATGAAATATCGAGATTAAAACAAATCTTTTTTATTTGAAAGGATATTTGAGAAGCCAGAAAGGGATAATAAAATGCGTTTAAAGCCAATAATCTGTTATATTACGTCGCGTCGTAGGATTTTTTCGGGATCGGTTTACGAGGATATGTTAAAACGATGATGTTATTAGAATGAGAGAAAGAGAGAGAGAGAGAGAGAGAGAGAGAGAGAGAGAGAGAGAGAGAGAGAGAGAAGCATAGAATTAGATCTCCACGAGGACATGCGCCCGGTAAAAATCGATCGACGACGAATTTGTTATTACGCCAGAAATCTGTTTAACGTTTTCGTCATTACGATAATAGCGTTTAATAATAGAATTGGGAATTAATGGTAGAGAGATGGCCGTTTTGCGTTGTTCTTTCGTGTCACGATTTTTGTTTGGTTTTCGTTCTTTTTCTTTCCCTTTTCTCTGCTTCTCCCTCCATCTTCTCTTCTTCTTTCTTTTACTTTTCTTTCCAATGACATTTCTTATCCTATCTTTTCGTCGAAGCGGCATATGAAATGAATTGAAGTAAAATGAAATGAAACGAAATTGAAAGGTATAAAAACGGGGAAGAAGATTAGGCGAACGAAGAAAAATTAAAAAAAAAAAAACAGAAAAAAAAGAAAAAAAAAGAAGAAGAAACGAAAGAAAGAGGAGAGAACTTTTGAAATTGAACGATCCCGTTCGTCGTGCGCACGCGCGCGACAAATAAAAAGGAAAGGAAAGGAAAAGAAAAGAAAAGAAAAAAAAAACAAAAAACCAAAAACAAACACACGAAAAGAGAAAAGGAAAAGAAGACAAAAAATAGGAGGACAATTATATCGACACGGTGTTGTGTATATGCGTTTGGGCGGGGAATGGAGAAGAAACGAAGAAAATGGAGAAAAGAAAATTGAAAGAAAATTAAAGGAAAGAAAATGGATGGACGATGAAGGAGCGCGCTTATGCGGAGTTAAATGCGAGATATACAGGGGGTGGGTTGGGATTGGGGTTGGGTGGGTGGGTGGGGGGGGGGGGGAAATAAAAAGGGATATAATCGGGCGAGGTATCGGTGTAACACGTTGTTAGGCACGAAGAAAGACAAAAAAAAATTATCTGGATGAAAGAAAGAAAGAAAAAGAGAGAGAGAGAGAGAGAGAGAGGGGCATAATGATAATGATGATAAAAAAGCGAAAAAAAAAAGAGAAAGAGAAGAGAAGAGAAGAGAAGAAGAAAAGTAAAGAAAAAAAAGAAAGAAAGAAGGTGCTTTCAGTCTACCCCCTTCGATCTTTCCGGCTTCTCTTTCCTTTTCTTTTCTTTTTTTATCTTTACCTCTCCTTCTTCTACCCTCTCTGTCTCTCTCTCTCTCTCTCTTTTTTTTCCTTACTTCATTTTCTTCCTTTTTTTTTTTTTTTTTACATCGCAACGTTCTCGCTCTTTATCACGACACAATTACGATTTCCCCTACAAAGGCGTCCGTTCGCGTGGACGCGTGTTAATTAAATTTAATACGGGCTGTTCGCGGGGAACACCTTTCGACAATTTTCAAAAAAAAATTTCTGTACGACCGAAGAGGTGAGAGAAAGAGAGAGGGAGTAAGATTGAGAGGGTGAGACGAAAAAGAAAAAAAAAAAAAGTTACGCTCACCATCTCGAACGGGGAAGACCTCTCGATCCTCGACGGTGGAGAAACGAAAATAAAAGCCAGAAAAAAAAAGAAAAAAAAGGAGAAAAGGAAACTCGAAAGAAACGAAATCTCATTAACCATAATCTCTCGGCGACATTCGAAATTGTTTTTTTTTTTCTCTCCGTCGTACGGCCCGATCATGCCTATGCGCCACCCCACCCCCTCCCCCGATCCTTTTGTACCTTGAAAAAATCTCGGACACGGTCGTCGTTTTCTCTCGTTTTTTATTTTTTTTTTTTTTCTATCGATCCTCTTAATATTAAGAGACAGAGAGAGAAAATACGACGACGATGACGATGACGATGATGTACGATGTATGATGTATGATGAACAAAATTTCGTCGGGAAATCTTTTCCGTGTCGTGATAAAATGCGAGAACGATCGAGGGAGGGGGTTAAAAAATGAAAAAGAGGGGGAGGAGTCGTTCGCCGAGTTTTAATCGTCCGAGCGTGCCACGCCAAGCTCTCACAAGCGTATATAAAGGGTAACAAAAAAGTAAAAATAAAAAAAAAAAGAGAGAAACAAAAAAAAAAGCAAGAATGAAAGAAAGAATGAAAGAATGAAAGAAAGACAAACAATTCCTCACAAAGAATATATTGAATTAAAGTTAAATTAAATTAAATTAATTTAAATTAAAGTGAAGTAAAATAATATTATTATATTATTAAACCACACGAAGAGAGTAAATAATAATAATTATAATAATTATAATAATAATAATACTAATAATAATAATAATAATAATAATTCTAATAATAATAATAATAATAATAATAATAATAATAATAATAATAATAATAATAATAATGGTTTTGAAAAGGTAAAGCGCCGAGCAAATCAGATTTAATCGAAAATTATTAACTGTGTAACTCCAGTAAAAAAAAGTCTACTTGATTGTAAGTGCGTTAAACTTGAGATACATATATATATATATATATATATATATACGTGTGTGTGTGTATATATATATGTATGTATGTATTTATATATATATATATATACACATATACGTATATGTACATGAGACACAGATATATTATATATATATATATATATATATATATATATATATATATAAAAAAGAAAAGAAAAAAAACAAAAAAATATGAAAGCTATTAAGGAGAACAGTACGATATAAAAAATATATATTATTATTAACTGAGAGAAAAAGAACAACAACAACAAAAGAAAATGGCGTACAAAAGAGCAGCGTGCTCTTATCTTATCCATCTAGCCAGAAGAGCACTTCGCGAGTAGATTTCGAGGGGATGAAAAAGAGAGAAAGAAAAAGAGTTCAGTAAACATATATATATATATATATATATATATATTATTTTTTCTTTTCTTTTTTTTTTACTTTTTGCACTTCTTTTATCTTACGTTTTTTCAAAAGAATGTACCACCTACGTGTTTGTAAAACTTTTGCTTATTCTAACAAAGGGAAAAAGGGGAAGGAGATAAATATACGAATGATAGAGACGTTTGGCGTGTTAGTTTAAGAGAGTCGAAGGAAATAAGCTTCCTTCTTCTTCATCTTCTCCTTCTTCTTCTTCTTCTTTATAATCAACGAGAGAATTTGAAGCGAGCATAAGGGGATGGAAAAAAAGAGCGAAGAGTTAAAAAAAAAATAAAAAACTGCCCATCATATATATATATATAAATTTATATATATTCATATTCGATGCGAGGAGAAGACATCCTTTTTTTTATATCGGTTGTTCTAGACGACTCCGAGGCTATGAGAGATAAATATAAATATTTTTTGTGAATAACGAGAGAGAGAGAAAAAAAATTGATAATAAAAAATACGTGTAATTCGATATACATATATATATGTATATATATATATATATATACACACACACACATATATATATATATTTTTACGCCGTCGTCTGCATTTTTGATTTTTCGAATTCCTTGATTATCATTTATCATCTTTCCACGCTGTTCGTTTATCCGTTAATCGTTTAATTTCAATCGAGCTATCACCTCTCGATATTCTATTTTCATTTAAACGCTTACGTACGAACGAAGAAAAGTAAATTTAATGGCGACTATTATAATAATAATAATAATAATAATAATAATAATAATAATAATAATAATGATGATGATGATGATGATGATATTAATAATAACGATAACAATATTAATTAATTAATTAATCGATCACCTTTAATTAATTAATTAATTAATTAATTAATTACTTCGTTAATAATAATAATTAAAGTAATAACGATAATATTAATTATAATAATGATTATAATAATATTAATATTAATAATAATAATAATAGTTTAAGGATGATAAAAGTACAAAAGTGCAGACGAAGTAGAGTCGTCGAGACGAAAGCGAGAATGAGAGACTTGACAGGACATTCCAATCCTTTGATATCGATCCTTATTTCGTTTTTTTACTTTCATTCCTTCTTCTTCTTCTCCTTTTTCTTCTTCTTCATCTTCTTCTTCTTATTTCCTCATTTTCTTCTTTTTTTCTTTCTTTTTTTTCACCTCGATCGAACCATTCCCATCCGCTTCTGTCAACCCCACCTTACATAATTTCTTTCCTCTCGTTCCTTTTCTTCCCCTCCTTTCTCCTCCTCTCCCTCCCCACCACCAACCCTCTTCTATTCGGTATCGTTCGTCGTCCTGCCCATGGAAATCGATTCCACGAGAGAGTCTCTCGTATAAGTTCAGCAGGACACTTTTTTTCTTCTTCTTCATCTTCCTTTTTTTTTGCTCGTCCTTTCTCAATTCACTTTTTCTTTCTCATCTTCTTCTTCTTCTTCTTCTTTCTTTGTTCGTTTTTTTGTTTCTTTCCCGTTTACTCGTTTCTTTCTACCTGCGTCAAACTCTCTCATCCCTTTCCAACCTTATCACCATGTCTTTCTCTCAATTCCATATTACGTTATTACACAAATTGGATTTAAAAGTTAAAAAAGGAAAAAACGTAAAAAAAAATTAAAGAAAAGAAAATGAAAAAGAACAGTAAGACGATAACGGGCATTAAAGTTGGAAAAAGAATAATAACTGGAATTATTATTATATCGTCGTCGTCGTCGTCGTCGTCGTCGTCGTCGTCATCGTCGCCACCGTGACATAATAATAATAATAATAATAATAATAATAATAATAATAATAATAATAATAATCACACTATCAGCGTGGATAAACCGCGCGCGCGCTCAGAGCTATTTTTTTCACCCCTCCAACAAATATATCACAGTGAGACAGTAGTAGCAAGGCATTATTTTGGTTATAATAAATGGATTCTTTCGTTATGGTTAAACAAAACAGACGGACAAACAAACGAACAAACAGCATTTCTCGCGAGAACAAAAGAATAATGAAAAATTAATTTATAATATGAATTTTATGTGTGTAACGTTCAATTTAAGGATTGTATGTAATTGTATATATATGAGTACAATGCAGTCCATGAGTTTAAGATGCATTCTCCTTTTTCTACCATGAAAAAAAAAATGAATTATTCTAGTTAATAAAAAAAAAAAAAAGAAAAAGATGTGCGTTCGTCGAGTTTCTTTCGTTCTAATAAAGCGAACCCCTCACTCCTACACCCCTTTGGATTCCTACAAGATATTTCAAGAAATTCCTCGAGTCCTTCCATTTCCACAATAATTGTCGTAACTTTTTGTATAATTTTGGGAAATCATTGAGATTACAAAAACAGAAATACATGAAACGAGAGTCAAATCATCATCGTTTATTTTATAACTTTTATTTATTTTCCATATGCCTACGGCGAAATCCAACGTATTGCTCTTGTTTATTACGGACACGTACGATTTATTTCTAAATTTCGTAATAATACATAAATCTATATACATGCGGTAGACATTTAATTTTATGATTTGAGATTGACTAGAAGTTGTTACCGTCATAAAACTCTATCTCTTCTTCGTTAATTATGCGATGGGATTACAAAGAATTCGTCTTTTTATCGTAGAACGTATTAAATTGTTATTAAATTATTATTCGTTATAGAAGACTCTTTTCTCTCTCTCTCTCTCTCTCTCTCTCTTTCACTCTCTGCATTACCGACAATTATCGACAATTATCGACGATTATCGGACACTATCCGACATTATCGACGATTGATAAACGCACGCGCGATTTTAATTCCGTCGGTAAGTTAACTTTTTTCCGAAGGAGAAAAAAAAATAAAAAATAAAAAAAAAACAAAAAAAGAAGAAGAAGGAAGTTCTTCGTTCGGATCATTCGGTATACGTAATTTCGAAGCTTTTACGATGATCGAGGTCATATTCGAAGATCCTTTTTTTTCTTTTTTTTTTTTTTTTTAACAACGCGTTTTAAATATAATCGAACAATGTACGTTCGGTGCTCGTACAATTCGACGACGACGACGACGACGAAGTAAGTGGCTAAGTCGGTCTGAGTGCACCGACCATATCTCCTAGTAATCTTTCCACGCTGACGTCACCGACGGTGGGCTTGAAGAGAAGCTCTTGAAGGGTTGATCGGCACAGGGCACGCGCCGGTGGTAATAGCAATAATAATCGGCCGACCCTTCGTGCATCGCGTTCGCACAAAACTGCTACGGTTTGTTCCTGCAACGCGGTAACTCTTCCAGGCTCGCAGAGTCCTCTCGATTCTGTGAGACAAAGTGATCACGTTTTTTCTTCCGTCTAATTAATTTCTTTTTTAATTTTTCTCTTTGTTTTAAAATAAAAACAGTAAAAATATAAACATACAAAGCGGACCGAGATTCGAACGATTGCTTTTAATATCAGGGTGTCCCATAATCGATCGATCGATCGATTCTTTTCTTATTCCAACGACGCGCTAACGCGTTACAGATAATTATCACCCAATTACCGTTATCGTGAATGGTTAAACGAACGTACCACCCTTGAATAGGACGATGGCTTTCAGGCACGCGTATTCCGAATGATCGACCCTAAGCAACGTGCACTTGGCTAACAATTCTCTGAGTCTTCTAGCCTCGTCGACCAATGTCTCGCGTCTTTCCGTGGTCAAATCGCCGGGTACCAAACTGCTCTCCTCGACGGGGAAATTCCATTGTGCGGCCGTAAGTACGAACAACTCGCTCCAGGATTCCTCCAGCAATATCGTTTGATCTCTGTACGGTAACTGTTGGTCGAGATAATTGGAGGGAAAAGAAAAGAGGGGGAAAAAGAAGAAAAGGAAAAACAATTATTAATCGGTTTCGTTGATCTCGTAATAAAATGTTATTAGATTATCGTCGTTTGAAGAGTGTGAATTTTACGCTCACTTGTATAAACGAGTGTATGCTTCTGGCCCATCTTACAGCGAAGAATAACAATTTCGCTGCGAACTCGTAAACGTTTTCCGTCGGCAACAGCGAGAAACTCGGCATCGTATATTCCGCGGGGACAGGACTGACGATTTGCGGAACGAGACGTGTACCGACGAGTTCTTCTAAGGGTTCGAATGGAAAAATGAAAAAAAAAATCAAAAAAAGAAGAAGAAGATGGAGAAAAAACGATTTCCATCGGTCTAATTATTCGTATAGAAATATTAAGGGTATAACATGTTTATACATTATTAAATATTTATTCCTATCATATATCTAATAACAACAACAACAACAACAACAACAACAACAACAACAACAACAACAACAATAATAATAATAATAATAATAATAATAATAATATTTATATCATACACGAGTTAGGATCCTCGCCCCCCTCTACCCCATTAGACGGGGTTAATTAAAGGATAAAGAAAAATACAAGCGATAAATAATTTACGCCGTGAAAATAATATTCGTTTGAATCGCGATAATTTTCTTCAGAATTCTTTTCTAACAAATTAAACGGCTACCCGGTCAAATAAAAAGTGATCGAATGAAATAACAATAATAATAATGATAATAATACTATTGTCTTATACGATCGTTCTTAATTTACCTTTCTGTTCGAGCCTCGGTTCGACAGTCGCAGCTTCCTCGGAGCTCGTTACCTCGTCTTCCTTCGCAGCGCTCACAGGCAACGATTCCGTCGAGGTTCTTGGCAAAAAGTGTGCTGACATCGAAAAACAATTCCCCCCCAAAAAAAGAAAGATGGGGATCGCTACGTTAGACGCAAATTATTTTATCATCCGAAACAATATTTACCATTTCCACACACACACACACACACACACACACACACACACACACACCCCTCCTCCTTGTAATAAAGGACAAACAATCTTTTGGTTATCGCTTACCAACGGCTGGTGCGAACGGTGGCATCGTTGGTTTGAAGGGAAACAGCGCCGGATAAAGAAGCGGATGATAGGGATTGTTTGTCGTGTGATAAACGTGAGGTAGACCCGGATAAAGCCCGGCCGGTGCTCTTCTAGCGGCAGCCACCAAGGTCGAAGTACTTCTCGGTGCTCTCTCGTGTTGTACCGCTGAAATTCGATCGATCGGAAGCAATTTCGATGGCTGCGACGATGGGACGACGGCGTAAAAAAGGAAAAAGAAAAAAGAAAAAAAAAGAAAGGTAACGGAAAGGATAAGGTTAAATCTATCCTCGGTGTTCGCGTATCTCGTATGAACGCGGATTTATCAAATATGACCACCCCAATAACGTTTTCACGTCCCGTAAGTCGTCGTAATATACATAAAATTTTGAAAATACGACCACGTGATCGGTCTTCGTATGCATGCTAATTCAATAAATCTCGTACACGCCTATAATATTGTAGATATGCTAAATATCGATAGACCGTACGACGATACCTATCGATATGTATATTCTTAATCAAGATTTGAAAAATATTAAGTGCC
Organism: Dolichovespula media; assembly: GCA_911387685.1. Classification (NCBI taxonomy): domain Eukaryota; kingdom Metazoa; phylum Arthropoda; class Insecta; order Hymenoptera; family Vespidae; genus Dolichovespula; species Dolichovespula media. Next base: position 1,652,027 of record OU426873.1, read on the forward strand.
AAATTGGTATTGATTTTGATCTATCCTTGTCATTGTTGTTCTTTCTCGTTTGGCCCGTGTAATTTATAATAACTATTTTTTCGTCTTTCCTTTCCATATAACTCTATCCTCTTCATCACGATCATATCGTATTTGGATATTTTTCTTTTCTTTCTTTCTTTCTTTTTATTTTTTTTTTTTTTTTTTATCATCGTCCTAATATCGTCGTCATCGTGCCAGTACTCCCTTCCCATTTATTTTCCCGTTTCCTTCTTCCTCCTTTCCTTTTCTTTATTCTTTTTTTGCTTTTTTATCATCTCTCTTTAATCTCCATAAGAGAAGCTCTCAATGGACGGGGAACATATTGGTCATAATAATGGCGCCTACCACTTCAACATTCACCACCCTCTCGCTAATTGATATCTCCGAGCAATCAAGTGTTTGGATTATCGGTTATAGTTGAGGTACGCCGTGGATGGAAGTGTTTACAAAAGCTGAGAACTCCGGGCTGCTTCTGACACCGTTACTCCGACCGTGTCGATTCTGACTATCTCTCTCTCTCTCTATCTATCTATCTCCCTCTCCCCTTTCACATCGAATTTCTAACCAAAGCATCGATATAGAATTTCATATGGGTTCTGCCGACATACAAACTGTTCTTTCTCTATCTATCTATCTATCTATCTATCTATCTATCTGTCTGTCTGTCTGTCTGTCTGTCTTTCTATCTCTTTCTTATTCCTTCTCTTTTCGATTCTTTTTCTTTTTTTTTCTTTTTTCTTTTAGCTTAGGAACTAGGGGATACTGTATTTGCCTCAATGCATTGTAATATATATATATATATATATATATATATATATATATATATATATATATATGTTTTGGGGACCTGCATAACGCACTCGATGTGTTTACACGAAAATGTCTCTATCGATTTTTATGTACATGTATGTGTGTGTGTGTGTGTGTGTGTGTGTGTGTTTCTGACAATCGCAGAACTTTTGGAATATGACGAGTCAATATCCCGATAGAATTTTCTTCGAGTGAATTTTCTATTTTCATCCAATTTTTTTTTCTCTTTCTCTCTCTCTCTCTCTCTCTCTCTCTCTCTATCTATCTATCTATCTTTTAGAATTTATGTATAACAGATAGAGATAGAGAGAAAGAAATAAAAAAAGGAGCAAAAAGATAGAGAGAGAAATAAAAATAGGTATACGCGTGTGTGTGTGTGTGTTTCTGTCTGTACGCGTGTGCGTATGCGTGTATACATATATAAAAAAAAAAAAAAAACTAATTGGTAAGAGATTAATCACCATCGAGACGAAGCGTACCATCACGTTTCATGTTGACCTGAAGACATTTTGTAAAACGACAGGCTTGGCATTGATTACGCCTCGAAACGTCCACGATGCAACGCCCGTTCTCTTTGCAGACGTAGTCTAAGTTTCTGTTGAGAACAAAAAGACAGAAAAAAAAAAGAAAAAGAAGAAGAAGAAGAAGAAGAGAGGAAGAAAGACGGAAAGAAGAGAGGGAACGACGAAACAGAAAAGGGGAAAAAAAAAAAAAAAAGAACAAAACGAAATTAATACACTTCTTGTCGTAACGTTGATTATTAATCGTACGAGATAAGCGAGCTCTCTCGAGAATCTCGACGATAATTCACGTCAACTTTTCATTAATCGTGACTCAATCAATTTTATTTATCGAGTTTATTGTATTAATCGTCTATTCGATCAATCATATTTCGCGTTGATTTTATTTATTCCTTCTCGAAAATAAAATAAAATAATATGAAATAAAATAATAATCTGTTTCTACTTCCCCTTCTCCTTTTTCTTCTACTTCCTTCTCTCTCGTCAAACACGAACGGCCAACTTTTTGTCGTAGCTTTGTGGTTATCACATGTGAGATCATTAATGAACGAGAAAATTAATTACCTCGCGTACCTGCGGATCGACCTTTTAAAGAAACCACGGCACCCGTCGCAACTCGGTACACCATAATGTTTCCCGGAAGCCTTGTCCCCGCACACTTTGCAGAGCGTTTCGGTCCTACTGTTCTCTTCCATCTTTTTTTTTTTGTTTTCTTCTTAGCCCCGTTGAATTCGAACGAACGAGACCTTTTGAACGGCTACGACGAGGACAACGAGGATGACGATGCCAGAGAGCGAAGACGACGGAGTAGTCCCTGCAAGAACATACAAATTCTTCACAAATTTACTTTCCACCTTTTCCCCTTTTTCGTACAACGTCTCGATCTCTCCATCGATATCATTCACTCGATCGTTCAATGATTTCGAGATCGAAACGAACGATAACGATTTTGTCTTCTCCTCTCCTTTTCGTATTTTAAGGAGGGACGTAGTTTCGAATTGGGAAAAAAGAAAAAAAAAAACAATAAATAAAAAAGAAAGAAAAGATCATCGTCTCGTCGTACAGTTTGAATTTACGTATTACGTATACGCTGATAATACTCGATCGATATTATACGAAATATTCGAGGATAGAACATGCGTGTAGTTTAATTTTTATCATTGGTTGTCGCGTAGGTAGAAAGAAGAAACGGAGACGGGACTCGTGACGGATTAGACGATCGTCGGATGATGTATGACAATAAGTGACGGTAGGGTTGACAAAGTGACGCTTTTTGAGAAAATAATTTTGCACGATATAAACGCTAATAAAAAAAAAAGAAAAAACATTTACCTGGCGTTACATCTTCTCGGTCTTTTATTACTCCTCATTATCCGTCATTTTCACTGTAATACCCACGTTTTACACGGTTTCTATCGCGGTTATATCGTACACACATACATATACGTACTAACGTACATACGTGTACGTAAATACATGTACATAAATCGTAATCACTTCGACTTAAAGTTAGATATAGATAGATGGATAGATAGATGGATAGATGGATGGATGGATGGATGGATGGATGGATGGATGGATATGGAGATGTATGATGGGGGTGTCTCTCTGTGCGTGTGTATATGTGTGTATATATATATGTATCTAGAGTCAATGTCGTAACGACACATATGTTCTTGCATATTGTACGAGGTAATGAGAAACTCGGGAACGGCAAAACGTCGCTCGTAGACGACGAACTTCGATTCGTCGAAGCTTACGACTTCCTGCCTTCAAGCTCATTGTCGTCGTAAGCGAAACCACAATTTGACGCGATCGAAGATACATAGGAGGATACATTATACATACAATACGTCGATGTATAGGTACATAAGAACTTATACGTTAGGTATTTACTACACGTACATGGTATGATATATACTTACACGTTTGTTTTAACTAAAAAATACGTATGTATCTCTACGTTTACTTCGAGGATTAAACGTGCGATTGAATATTTCTCAAATTATTAATTAATCATTTAAAGTATTAACGAATTCGGATATTGTCTTTCGAAATCGATAAAAATCTTAAGCTCGTTCCGCGCAACCTCCCCCGCTCAATCCAAAAAATAAAAAGAATTAATCGCGACGATCTCCGATAAGCTCGATTGGTCAATAAAATTCTATTAGATCGGATTGAACTTATACAAAAAAAAAAAAAAATTAACGAAAAAAGTAGACGGACTGTCGTCAAGGGATGGTCATAAAGTCGAGAAGTCTTGAGGGCACGTTTAACTACGATCCCCGGGAGTCTCCCTTTGACTTTCTCAACCCTCTCGAGCCAGGACTGGATTCCCGTCCCTCCCTCCCACCCTATCTACCTATCTACCTACCTACCTACCTCACCATTCCATTCTCTCTCTCTCTCTCTCTCTCTCTCTCTATCCAACGAAAGAACCTCCTCCTCCTACTCTCGGAGGCTAACGTATCTCGATCCTTCTCGCGCTAATGGAAGGCTAGGCCATCTGTAGGATTCTCAGGCTCAATAATGCAACGGTGACGTGGAGCAACCTCGTCCAGCCTCGACGGCGGTAAACCACGAAGAGAGTCCCGTTGGATGATGTCTTGCCCTCCTCCTCATCCTCCTCATTCTCCTCCTCCTCCTCCTCCTTCTCCTTCCCCTCCTCTATCTCTCCGTCTCTCTTTTATTTTTTTTTTTTTTAATTTTTTATTTATTTATTTATTTTCTTTTTTTTTTTTTTTTATCTGGAGACCTCACCCCAGTATCTATTTAATACTTCAACCAGTACGCGAATATAGTACGACGTCGAGTTCGATTTTCGAGGGTTTCTTTCCTTTTTTGTTATAAAAAAAAAAAAAAAAAATAGAATTATCATCATTGTCTTCTCTCGCAATTATTATTACGATAAAGAAAATTTCTTTGTTGTTTTGTAGGAAAAATCCGATAGTTGGATTATTATCAAATATAATTCCAGTAATTTTTAATCGGGCTGGACTGTAAGGCAAACGTCTTGGTACATTGATAATTACTTTTTCAAAAAGTATATCGATATATATATATACATATATATATATATATTCTCTCATTTTCGATTATTGTCCATAAAAACATTATTTTTCATTCTATTCAAAAAATCTGATCTCTCGGAATCTTCTTTTCTTTTCTTTTTTCTTCGTCGTTTATATTTGTCTGTCTCGTCTTATAAATCATACGTCACGATAGGTGAAGATGCTATCGAAAAAAAAAAAAAAAAAGAAAGAAAGAAAGAAAGGAGAAAGGATAAAAACACTCTAATGACGTACGTACAAAAAATTAAAATAAAAAAGAAACCTAGAAAGAAAAAACAAGAGAGAGAAAGAGAGAGAGAGAGAGAAAGAGAGAGAACTTCGTACTCCCGTATCCTCTCCCGCGGGATTATCCTTCGTCCTTTATCGATAAAATCCACGAAGAGAACGGGGTGGAAAGAAAGGGTAAAGAAAAGAATAAAAAAAAATATATATATATATTATAAAGGGATAGTCACGTCGTCGGCGTTATCCCAAAACTTCCTTCCTTTTTTTTTGTTTCCTTTCTTTTTTGTTTCTTTCTGTTTTTTTTTTCTTTTTCTTTTTTTTTTTTTTCTTTTTTTTTTATTATCGACCTCGAACCCGTCTCACCAGGTACCCCGAAAGTTTCGGCCCTTTCGTAATGGCATAGGTCGATGGTGTACCTTACATACTGCGTATGTAATTATTACGGGTGCGGGGCGGATTATTTAACCCTGTTTGCACGTATGCGTGTCGCGCTTTCGTGCACGCACGTAACATATGTCGGCGTCGCACAGGAGTCATTCGGCACGAGCCACGGATACGAGGTTCCAGAGCTAACATACTGCCAGGAGTCAGATTTTTCTGCTTTCCCCCGGTACACCCCCGGTACACCCCCGGTACACCCCCGGTACACCCTCCACACACCCTCCACACACCGTCACACACCCCCGTCCTTTCACCCGTCCACCGTCCCCTCTGTTCCTTTTGTTTTCTTTTCTTTTTTTTTTTTTTGTTTTTTTTTGCGTTCGTACGAAAGGATATCTCTCTGTGTTACGAAAACCGTTTTATATATATATATATATATATATATATATATATATATATATATATATATATATATATATTAATATATATACTCGACAACGATTAATATTTAACGACAAATATTTGTTTTTTTTTCTTTTCTTTTTTTTTCTTTTTGAATTATATCCAAGGAACCGCGTCACCCATTTCTTCCATCGAAAAGCTCGTTGTCGTTAGCATTTTTTATTCGATTTGGTATGATTGAATCGATAGATGAATGAAAATGAAAAAAAAAAAAAAAGAAAAATAATGAAAGTGTCGTATATTGAAGTGATAGGTAATGTATCGATATGTCGCATATCGAGAGATTATGTTTCCTTTTATTGATTAAGATATCTCGGTGGTCTTTGTTTTAAGGAATAACGTAGTCGTGCGACGTGTTAAAAAAAAAAAAAGGGAAAAAAGAATTTGATTGGAAAGAAATTGGACGGTAAACCGATAAACGATCGATCACCATAATTTAGAAAGTTTTGTCACAGTTGCGATGCACCGTTGACCAAGCTAATGTACTTTCGATGACTCCTCGCTTAGTTTCACAACCATAAATTGGAACTACGAAGAATGGAGAAAGGATACGTGCATAAACGCGCTCTCGAAACCTAAACGGACGGGTAATACTCCCTTGAAACCTGGATAGGCATGCAAATTTTTTTCCCCGTCACGTCACGTGCATCCTTTCGCATAAAAAATGCTGATCGATAGCACCACGCGGACAAAGGGAACGACCATCGATATCATTCTGGCCTACCGCGACAATGAGGCCCTTCTCTTCTCTTTTCTCCTTTCTCTTTTCTCTTTTCTTCCTGTCATCGTCGAGATCGAAGCATCTCAAATTCGTTTTTTGCAAATTGTAATAGAGAAAAGAAAATTAAATCATTGAAAAAAAAAAAAAAAAAGAAATCATTACGTTTCCAAGATAAAATTTCCAAGTTGTATCGTATATCTTGATCCTCTTTTTTCTTTCTTTCTTTCTTCTTTTTTTGTTTTGTTTTGTTCGATTCAATCTTTATAATATTTACTTTTGTCGTTGTATTATTCAATATACTTTTTTTTTTTTTCTTCAATTCAATCGTTACACACTGTCTACGATGTAACGATATAATCGATCTAAATGCGCATAATTAAGTGGATACACAAGCACACACACACACACACACACACACACACACATACGCACATACGCACACACATACGCACACGCACACGTACACGCGTGACTTTTGAAAGATCGTCAAAATGATCGAAATTTTGCTGAGTAATTTTCACCTGGATTTCTTTTTATTTTTAGAACTCCCTCTGTTTCTCTCTCCCTCTCGAGAGAGATAAAAAAAATAAAGGAGAGAAAATCCTCCGAAGGTATTCACAAAAAAACAGCTTTTCGAAATAACTATACCCTCGTGGATAATCGATGATCGAGAATGCTATAAGATTTTTAACGTACCCTTTATTGCTTGCACGATCTTTTTTTCTTTTTATTTTCACTTCTTTCTCTCTCTTTTTTTTTTTTTTTTGTTCGTTCGTAGCTCCCTACACCTAGGTAAAGTCGATTAATTTTTAATCAGCCAAACGGGGTGTACCCACCCCGACAGTGAGAGCGCGTCGTTACTGAGCAAGCCGTAGAAAGAGAGAAAGAGAGAGAGAGAGAGAGAGAGAGAGAGAGAGAGAGAGAGAGAGAACCCCCTGACGTGACTTTCGTTAGGCGAAAAAGTCGACTGCAATTAATGGACTCGCCTACGATCGATCGTTACTTTCGATCAAAACCAAGCATAAGGTTGATAGGGGCGATTAAAAAAAGAATGAAGATAACGCTCGATCACAAACTTTTTCGTCTTCTTCTTCTTCTTCTTCTTCTTCTTATTTCTTTTTTTTTTTCAATCTTTTTTTAACTCTCGCTCAAGTATCTACGAGCGATAAATATCGATTTTAAATTGCATTATCGAAATTTAAATCGAAAATTTCATTCCCCAGGAGACGTCCTTCGTAAAATAACAACTAACACTCTTTCGACTTTCGAATGTTATCGACGAATCATTTATAATCGAAACGAATTCGATACTCAATCGAATTTTCTTCTTATATTCGATTTTAATCCTTCCTCTCCCTCCTTTTCTATCGCGATTGAAAAATTATTATCCAATTAGAAGTCCGGTCTCTCTAAAAAATTAATAATTCCGACGTATCCTATTAACGTCGATAGCTCGCTTATCTTAATGTGAGAGTCGATACGCTTGCTCCACCCACCCACCCACCCACCCACATACCCCCCCCCGGCCTCCCCCTGTAATTCCCTTCGCGCCAATTAAAGTATCTACTCGTGCGATCGCATTTAAACGCGAACACGCGGGCCGTGTGTGCAGGCCGTTTTGATTCTCTACGTCCGATTTAATTGTGCTTACATACTGTGCGCGACGACCGGTTTTCACTATACCGATCGGCCAAACACGTGTACGCTTCGCACGGCTGACAGTGATTGCGTGACTCCGATCGACTTCTCGTCGTCCTCGTCGTCATAGTCGTAGTCGTCGATTTCGTCGTGTCCGAGGGACTAAAAAGGGACGAGAATGGTAGAATAACGTAATTAACTTCGATCCGACATTGAAAAGCGCGAGACCATTTCTAAGGTGGAGAATTTTATCGGCGTTGAATGGCTCGCGAAAAATTGGTTCGAGTTATCTTTCTGGAAAAAAAAAAAAATAAATAAATAAAGAGAAAGAAAAAGAAACTGATTCGAGACGGTCGCGGTCATCCTTTTTTTACTTTTTTTTTTTTGTTTTTTTTTTTCTTTACACTTCTTCGATCCCGTAATATACTTTGAACTCGTTTGAAACGATCGTCGGATCGATAATTTTTTTCCCCCCTCCACCACCGTCTAAATCTATAAAATACTCGTCCACTCGTCCGATAAGTCTCGCGGATCATTTCGTAAATTCGAGAGAGACAAGCGAACGAATTAGTCGTCGTAACATTTGATTCGTATTAGCAAGTATTTCTTTTTTGATTTCTTTTTTAAAAAAAAAGAAAAAAAAAAGAAAGAAAGGAAGAAGAATTCTCGAAGAAAGATAATATCGAATGAAGTCTGCGTAATGTGAAACGTCGATCAAAGACATAATCACCACGGTACTCGACGCGTCAATTATACTAATAGAATATCGATAAAAGCTATTTATCAATTGGGTATGACGGATAACGACGATAAAATGTAGAGAATTTTCTGATCGAATTATAAAACGTTGTCCAGTTTTTCTTTTTTTTTTTTTTTTTTTTTTCGTTAAAATAGAAAAAAAGAAAAGAAAAAATTTCGAATTAATTCTTTTATCTCCCTATTTGTTGTTTCTTTTTTTTTCTTATTTATTTATTTTTTTTTAAATTCTATCGTTCAATGTCTCGATAATCGTGCGTGTTATTACCGACGTAACAGAAGAAATTTACATTTTATTATTACGCACGATTTGATGTTCCTTGGACAGTGTAATACACTTCTTTAAAGATTACTCTACGTTCTTCGAATTATCCTTCGAGACGATTCTTTATGTTTTATTGGAAGGGGGGAAAAAAAATATTTTCTGGGAATGCAGGATGCTCTATAAATGTGTATTAATAATACTGGGTTATTATTTAGGAAGCGAAGCGATACTCGTAACATTCTACGGGCGAATTATTTCATAGAATCAATCTAAGAGTCAAACGTTATTAATCGTTTAACAATTTTACAGTATCGACCTAACGATCAAACGTTATTGATCGTTTAACAATTTTACAGGATCGACCTAACGGTCAAACGTTATTGATCGTTTAACAATTTTACGGGATCGACCTAACGATCAAACGTTATTGATCGTTTAACAATTTTACGGGATCGACCTAACGATCAAACGTTATTGATCGTTTAACAATTTTACAGGATCGACCTAACGATCAAACTAAACTAAACAGTCAACCTACCGGTTAATCATTTCACAAAAAAAAATAATGATAATAAATACACGTGTGTCATCCTGTCACTCCTTTTCGTCATCCTGTATACAGTTAAAAAAAAAAAAATTAAAAAAGAAACAAAGAAAACATAATAATGCAATAATAAAAATAAAACGATACGATCATTCTCTTACACGTACGTAGACGTTCAATCCTATCCGATTAAAAAAAAACTCAACGATCATGGTTTCGATCGTAATCGTATCGTCGACGTTACGGAAAAGAATGAAAGACGCAAGTGCATGTTATCATGAAGATATCAGGGGCGGAATAAAGAACCGCGTTCGTACTCGCGCGAATAAAAGAGAAAAAAAAATGGAAGGAATATAAGAAGAGAAGCAGTCTACAGCGAGGTGTATTAAATTCTGTCAAAGGTGAGTTTAATTGACGTGATTGGTGGAGCCGAAGTCATGAACCGTACGCGAATGTATCACAAAATGCATCTTCTCGCGTAACCGACATGTTACGTACGCCTTTTACTCTTTACGTTGTTCCTTCCCTTGTTTTTTTTTTTTTTTTTTTTTTTTTTTTTTATTTATTTTATTACGTCGCGCTCTTTCTCCACTCCTTTCTCCCTTTCCTTCTCTCACTCGTACTCTCACTCTTACACTTTCTCTTGCTCTCTTTTTATCTTTTTTATTTCTTGTTCTTTTTTTTTTTTTTTTATTTCTTTTTCCTTTTTTTTGGCATATGTGCGACGAACGGTGACATAATGATGGGCATTACATATACCCTGTAGGCCAGGTAAACCATAGGTCCGACGATTGCACGCCTCCGGCTTGCCGGAAAGGAACCTTTACAGGTGGGTTTACCCACAGGGGAAACTTAAACGACGTGACTGCGACACATGTCACTTGTAATCGCGTCTCCTCGCGGTGCCCTTACCCTCCCCCGCCACCTCCCCCGAGAGAGAAATTAGAAGGGAAAAAAAAGGATAAAACGAAAAGGAACATGGCGAAACGAAGCAATGCGAAATGGTTCGGATACTTGGTAGTGAATTAATACGAGGAAAAATAAAATAAAATGAAGAAAGAAGA
>OU426873.1:1667505-1815005 GCA_911387685.1 Dolichovespula media
CACTTCACACTTTTACGCTTCGTACGAGCGAACAGCTACGATGATTCCTTACATTCTATTATTCGTTTATATCGTGGTCGAGCTTTTTTTTTGTTCTCGTTGAAGGAAAAAGAAAAGAAAAGAAAAAAAAAAAAAGATAGAAGAAAAAGTATGCACCCCGATAACAAATTTTTCTAAAGTAGCGATTATCCATAATCTCTGTCATTGTCATAGATTATCGATCATTGTTATTCTTGTTATCGTACAGCACACGAGTTCACGCAGGGAAATAATTACAAAATTTTTTCACATATCTCGTCTCGGGGGTAACGTAGGAAAAAAAAGAATTGTTTCCCAATTAAAATCAAATACAATGGGATCGAATTGAATTAAACAATTTTTACCGTATCTCGTCTCGGAGTAACGTAAGAGAAAGAAATTGTTACAATTAAAATCAAATACGATGGAATTGAATTGAACAATTTTGACCGTATCTCGTCCCGTTGTAACGTAAGAGAAAAGAATTTTTACGATCAAAATCAAATACAATGGAATCGAATTGAAAAATTTTACGATATCGTCTCGGTGTCACGTAAAGATACATTTTTTTTTGTCCTCTTGATTGCATGGAGATTGAAATAAATAAAAAAGAAAACAAAATAATTAGCCCTTTTGGAAAAATTGAAAGGGAGGATGTGGGGGAGTAAAAAAAAAAGAAAGGTTGGTTCCGGCCGGGATCGAACTGGCGACCTTCTGCGTGTAAAGCAGACGTGATAACCGCTACACCACGGAACCCTTGTGACATGTTCTTACAATTTAATCTTGATCTCGGAATAATTCTTATATAAAGACATATATAGGGTGACCTCTTTTAAATAAGGTCACTTTAAATACAACTTCGTCGGTCCTATTCGCTGCTCATCGTCGTCGTCGTCGTCGTCGTCGTCAGAGCGAAGAGATATTTAGATGGCCTTGATAAAAGGATCACCCGGTATATATATATATACACATATACGTGTATGTAAGCGGTATCATTCATATTTGGTACAGGAGTACGAGAAAATGCAGTAACCGATGCTTTCAATAAAAATATATTAAAAATGACGCATATATATATATGTGCATGCGTGTGTGTATGTGTCTGTGTGTAAGTATGAAACATCGATACACTTTACATACTATTGGCAGTAATAAAAAATCAACAATAAATGTATGATGGCAAAAAAAAAAGAAAAAAAAAGAAAAAAGAAATTTATACGTAATAATTTCTCCATTGTTCCGTGTTCCTTTTTAAGTACGGACGGTACGATGGCCCCTTTTTTTCCCGGCGTATCCGCGATAACCCAAATTACAAAGAAGAAATTCGTTCGACAATAATCGATATCTAAAGCACGTTTCTAAATATTCCACCTAATACGCGTCAGATTTGATCGTGAAGTAACGCGATCGCTTTTCTCGGATACGTTACTTCGAACCCAAAAAAAAAGAAATAAAGAAGAAGTACAAAAAATGTTAAAACTTTTTTCCTTTCTCTTTTTGATCTTGGCAATCCAAGATCCTCGAACGATCGATACATACTAGTTATAAATAATTATGCAACGAAATATCCTCTTGCACATGACGTTACACGTAAAAATCTACTGTCGCGATTCCGTTGACAAAATCAAACCAATCGTCGCCCCAATTATAATATACTTCGACGCGTGCGACTTCATTTGAGACATAACGGACCGACGTTAAAACCAAAAGCCTGATGTGGCGAGCCATAATCGACCGGATGGAAATCGACAAGCGGCAATCTTTGAAGTTCGTCCGTTCGAACGAGCAACACCGTTTCGCCTTTGCTCTTACGTGATTTACAACCGTCCGCGACGACGACGGGTTTAGCATTGTAATAAGAAAATTCAGTTTCGTTTTCACCGAGCAAACGTAACGACAAATCGTAACTGTCATTGGTAGAGTCGTACCATCCCGCGCTATTCATACACGTGTACGTGAAATTTTGATAACCCTCTTCGCTGAGCAAACGCAAGAAATTTAATTGGATCACACCGATAGTCTCATAAGTTATCTGAAAGTTATAAATACAACGATGAAAGAAAGATGATTTATATATATATATATATATATATATATATATATATATTTTATAATAAAAATTTCGAAAATAATTACTTACGCGGAATCCACCCCGCAATTTGGAATACCAATTGCCTTTTTCGTCCTCCTTTCTCCAAGGTATATTTGGCATTTGGCTACTGTGAATGTCGGGAAAAACGCAAGTCTCACCCATATTCGTCATATTGCAATAAACGTAAACGGCATCGTCGGGCATTCCTAAATTTGGATCGATCCAGTACCAACCTGTATATGAAATAATTACTTTATTATAGATAGATCGATATTTATAAAGATACACGACAATCGATATACGAACCATCGGTGAAATGTGGATGACCGTAAAATAAATCCTTACACGTTCTTACAGGATTTTCTCTTGTTCCAGTCGGTTTGCGTATTCGATCCAACTCTTGCCTGATGCTGTAGATGGAAGTATATACGTCTAAAAATTTTGATCCCAACACGTTATCCTCGTCGTTATTTATTTCATCTTTGTTCAGATCATTCTCCTTCTCGTTGTCCTCTCTTCTAAAATTAATTCGAGATTAATACAGCGAGCGAAGGGTCTTAATAATTTTTTTTTTAAAAAGAAAAAAAAAAGGAAGAAAGAAAATTCTATCTTCGATTAATCCTTACGTGTCATCAGAAATCTCTCGTTTCCTTTTGTAGAAGTGCGATTGAGTAAATAGTAATTCTGGCGGGATCATTGGTTGCTCCGCCGGAGGTCCAGGAGGACCTGGAGGACCTGGCGGGCCTATGTCACCTTTCGATCCATCAATACCGGTGTGACCCTTGGGTCCTGGTGGGCCTTCTAAACCTGGCAAACCTGGTGGTCCATCGTTACCCTTCAAACCAGTTTGACCAGGCGGCCCTGAATTTCCTTTAGGACCTTCCGGTCCTGGAACACCTCGTATTCCTATTTCCCCCTTTTCACCCTGATCGCCTTTCGTTCCAATCGAGCCAATATCGCCTCGATGTCCTTTCAAACCTCTTCGACCTCTATCACCTTTCGGACCTTTCGGTCCATCGGGTCCAGCTATTCCGGGTAAACCAACAGCTCCTGGAATTCCCGGTGATCCACTTTCTCCAGCCGAGCCTGATAATCCTCTTACACCTGGTAATCCTGGAGGACCAGGCTGACCTTCTCCTCCTGGTCGTCCTTGCGGACCTGGTAAACCCGGTGGTCCAACGTCGCCCTTATCTCCTGGTAAACCTGTATTCCCTTGTATCCCCGCTGGACCCTCTGGACCCTGTCCAAAATAATGTATTATATATCTCGTTTAACGCGTTCGTCGTTTATGACGTTATTACGAAAACTAACCGGTCTCCCTTGTGTACCGGGCAAACCTTCTTTCCCAGGTGATCCAATTTCTCCTGGAGGTCCGGGTTTTCCAGATCCTCCATCCTCGCCGTCTTTACCCGGTTCCCCTTTCGGGCCGATTAAGCCTGGTTCGCCTGGAGGCCCAGGAAAACCCGGAGGACCTACGTTTCCTTTTGGTCCTTCCGGTCCAACTGGGCCACGATTTCCAGGAGGACCGGACGGTCCCGCTTTACCTTCTTCTCCTTTTTGTCCAGGAGGACCTCGTTCTCCCTACGTTATTTGGTATAAATAAAAATTATTTGCCCCGTCGTTTTTGTTTTTTTTTCTTTTTAATCCAATAAATAACATTTACCGGATTTCCATCAGCACCTCCTACTCCTGGAAGACCCGGCAAACCGCTATCTCCTTTCTCTCCTTGACGACCCTCAAGACCTTGTAAACCTGGCGGACCATCCGCACCTCTGGGTCCTTTTTGACCTTGCTCTCCTGGACTACCAGCTGGACCAGCAGGCCCGATCGAACCCAAGTCTCCGATTTCTCCTTTTGATCCTGATGGACCGGGTAAACCTTGCGGTCCTACAGGTCCAGCAGGACCAGGCACGCCAATCGGACCATCTTCACCCTTCATACCTTGTCTACCAATTTCACCAGGTGGTCCCTTTTCACCTGTTGCTCCCACGAGACCTGGCTCTCCTCGTGGCCCTTGAAGTCCTGGTGCTCCTGCTGGACCCTGATTAATTTATTGAAATTGTTGGCAAAATTTTCCTCTAATTCTTCAATCAACAAGATTATACAACATTAGATCAAGATTAGAATTTTCAATACATATGTACTTACGGTTGAACCTTGAGAACCTTTAAAGCCCTTTTCGCCGGGTGGTCCAATATCTCCTTTGTCGCCATCTTCTCCTGGAACACCTACTGGACCGGGGGGACCTGATAATCCTCGTTGTCCTGGTAAACCATCTCTACCAGTCGGCCCTGGTAAACCAGTTTCACCCTAAACAAAAATAAACATATCATTTCGCGTAATACAAAATTTAATTTGTATCATTTATAATGTAAAAATTATACCCTGTCGCCTTTTGTACCAGGAGGACCAAGCGGTCCTTTCGGGCCTTGTCTACCTTCGGGACCTATAACTCCGTCCTTTCCAGGTTCTCCTTGAGCTCCTTTGTCTCCCGATGGTCCTGGCAAACCAATCGGTCCCATTTCTCCTTTTGATCCAGGTATCCCCTAAAAATCAGGATACATATTATAAAAACGTGTGCATTAAAAAAACACTTTATGAACAGACTAAAGTTTATTACATAAATTAACGAACCGGCAACCCGACCAATCCTCTTTCACCAGGAAATCCAGGTAATCCTGCAGGACCAGGCGGTCCGTCTTTCCCAGTTAGTCCTTGAGGACCAGGAGGACCTTCTTTACCTTGCTCTCCTGGTGTACCTACATCTCCTGGTATACCCGGACTACCTGGAATGCCAGGCTCACCTGGCTGACCAGCTTCTCCTGGTGAACCTTGTGGACCGATCACACCAGGAGATCCGATGGGACCAGGAGGGCCAGATTCACCGATTGGTCCACGTTCCCCTGGAAGACCAGGAATACCATCTTTCCCATCAAGTCCGAGCTGTCCTGGTGATCCTATAAATCCACGTGGACCCTCTAGACCTGGTGGTCCAGATTCTCCTATCGGTCCCGGAGGTCCCGGTTGACCGGTATCACCTTTCGGACCTGGTAATCCTTCGGAACCTCTTCTACCACGAACACCTCTGAAACCCTTCCATCGGATATAATTAATATCGGAAATGCAAGTACAATATTTTCAAAGATCTGTTTTCGTTCATATATATTACTTACTCTGGGACCTATCTCTCCGCGATCACCTGGCAAACCATTGTTTCCCTGTGTACAAAAGAAAAAGAAATAATTACAATTTATATGGTATCATACCCAATTTATAATAATATAAAAAAATATACATTTTACCCTTTCCCCCTTCTCCCCATTCGATCCTTCTCTTCCAATCTGACCTTTATCACCCTTCTCACCCGGATTTCCCGGATATCCTGCCAAACCAGATACACCGATTTTCCCTTTTTCACCAGGTGGTCCGGTCGGGCCCTGTTCCCCGCGACTTCCTTCGAATCCTCTCGGTCCTTCTGTACCTTCGATCCCAGGAACTCCCTGAGGCCCTAATGGACCTCGTTCTCCTTTTAATCCTGCATCACCTTTCTCTCCTTCAATCCCTCTATCGCCTTTTTCACCTCGATCACCAGGTAGTCCTCGTTTCCCATCATCTCCTTTCGGACCACGTACACCGGGAAATCCTATGGATCCTTGTGGACCTGATACACCTTGTTCACCTTTCAATCCAGGAATTCCAGGATTGCCTGGATGTCCAGGATGACCGTCTGCTCCAGGAAGACCTGGTATCCCAGGTTTACCTTGTGGTCCCTATAACCAACGAATAAATAAGTTAATATTAATACATTAAGAACATTAATAACAATGTTTATCTACTCACGACCAATCCGGTCGATCCCAATGGTCCTTGTGGACCAGGTGGACCAATTGGCCCCGATGGTCCAGATGGACCAGGTGATCCGGGTGGACCTGATGGGCCAGTATTACCTTTTGCACCAGGAGAACCTTCGCTTCCAGGTATACCAGGATTTCCTGGCATTCCTGGGAAACCACGTGGTCCAATAAAACCTCTCGGTCCCTACAGACGACAATTTTCTTTGTAAATATCTATTACGCATTAAAAGAATAATATCAACAATTTCTTACCAATTCACCAGGCAATCCTGGTAGACCAGGAGGTCCATCATCACCCTGCATGCCTTCGTGACCTGGCAATCCTGGTTCCCCAATAGCTCCTGGTGGTCCCCTTTCACCTTTATCTCCTGGTAAACCTGGTAGTCCAGGAGGACCTTGTTCTCCCTTTATACCGGGTGGTCCAGTAGGACCACGTTCTCCATCTCTTCCAGGTCGTCCTCTTCTACCTTCTCTCCCAGTGTTCCCAGGGATCCCTGAGTAATAAAATAAATTAGTCAATTATAGAATTTTATTAATTATATATATTATATAAACGCGAAAAATATAATACCTCTGTCCCCTCTAGGTCCAGGTTCACCCATATCACCGGGTTCCCCTTTTTGTCCTTGAGGTCCTGGAGGACCATCCGAACCAGGAGTACCAGTCAAACCCATTGGTCCCTCGCTACCTCTCATCGCCAACATATATTGCGATAATACTTGTCTCAGTGCCTCTACTTGAGAATCAGGACCCTTCTCGTTTCCTTGCTGATTCAACGAAGGTATCATAAATACGTGACCAGGTGGACCAGGAGCACCATTTAATCCAGCTAATCCGTCTTTTCCTGGCTCTCCTTTTTTACCTTGCGGTCCAATCGTTCCCGGTGGACCCGGAAACCCTCGGGGTCCAGGCGATCCACGAAGGTTATAATAATTATTATTATAATATGAATCCCCATTTGTATTTGAATTTGAATATGACGGTAAATCATAAGATTCAATTGTAGGATAAGCATTTTCTTGTGTAATAGTTTCGCTCTCGACGTAACTCCGCGTTGTCGATTCCTCATTTCTATTATATATCTGTACAAAATATAAATTATTATATATATATGAGTAATCTAACAAATATATATACTTTAAAGAGTTTGTATTACCGTAACAGGATCGTTGATTATTGTCCTCATTGTTGGTCTTAATACAAATGTAAAATTTGTAGGAACATATCGCAAGGGATATGCTTTTATATCTTCCTCGTTGAGATTCTCATTCAAAATTTTTTGAATTCCCTCGAAATCTTCATAAACGGAATGATCATCGAATGACACGATCGAGTTATTGTTATCGAATTTATGCGTCTCTTCTTGCTCGCAATCAGGGGCAAATATCGTGCAAAGTTCGTACGCTGCATCCGGATTCGGTGCTATCTTCAAAAGTTCGAGTCCACCCTAATAAAAAATTAATGGTTATTTTTAAATTGAGGAGGAGAGAGAAAGAAAAAGAGAGAGAGAGAGAGAGAGAAAGAGAACGAAAAATAAGATATTAATTTTGACGATGTATCTATGTAAATATTTATGATACGATATATAACTTTACCAAAAATATATTTTCTTCCATAAGTTGTTGACCTATGATGACAATTCCATTGACGTTTATGCTCTCAGAAATATTCCTTTTTAATTCCTTGGTAATTTCTCTCTTGCAATCCAACAATAGGGTAACCGTGTTCCCTTTTACGCTTAAACTCAAACGATGCCATTCGCCATCGGAAATATCTTCACCGAATGAAATCGGTTCTCTCTCGACGTCGTTAACGTCCTCGGAGGTATCGTAAAATAACGTTACGTCTTTGCCCAACGACAGGATCAATTGTTCCTGACCGCCGTCGTCGTAAATTGAAACCAACGTGGCCATGGGAAAGTCTGTCATAATTGTAAGTACAATTACTTATACTATTAATAATAGGCGAATCAATATAAAAGATTATTTTAATCGAAAAAGAAAAGGAAAAAGGATTCATTTACAAGATACGTTATTTTTCTTTTCTTGTTTTTTTTTTTTTTTGTTTTTGTAGACATTAATCATTTTTGTAGACTCAATACTTACCGACTTTAGTTCTCGCAACGACGACGATCGAAAAATTATTAATCAATCCATTCGGAAAGATCGCGTTCGTGTTTATGGTCAACAATGAAGATTCACCGATATCGAATGCAATCGTGTCGTTTCTTTTACAACGATTTTCCGTAACAATCAATCCTAGGGGTTCTTGATACATCCCGGTACTTTCCATGAGATCGACGACACCGTTCTCTACAATATATATAATATATATATAAATATATATATTAAAGATTCCGATGAAACTAAACGGTCGGCTTAGACGCGCATAGAGAATGGACAATTAAATCGTAAGTTGCAATCGTGCATCTCTAATAAGTGGTACCGACGAGTAACGCAAAGTGTGACGATGAGATGAACGACTGGAAACCTAGTGACCCATGAACCCGTATAACATAATTCGCATTATTGCAACGAACGACTTGAACCAATTCCTACGTAGGAGCTTTTAAAGGAATGAAATCATACCGTGGTACTCCATACGGAACGTTAGATGAGTAATTTGATGAATGAAACGTGTATCACCCCTTAATCGAACCTTATTCTACTTTTTTTTTATTTTTGTTTTATGATACAGGAAAAGAGACACTTATTTAACAATTCCCCACTTACACTAACAAGGGGGTAGAAGATGATCGACGTGAATCAACGTCGTTTAAATGGAACAACGAATATTTCATAGGTTGAAAAAGAAAATAATAGATTAATAAAAAAAAAAAAAGGAAAAGAAAAGAAAATGTTTATTATCGAAACACTCGTACGAGGATAATAAAACGTACGTACCTATGTCTATGTCCCGTCGATTTAAATTCGCCCCCGTCGATGTTAACGCGAAAGAAATGAGAAAAAGCGTTACGACGTGAGAAGGGTGGATGATGATAGGACGATGAAATCGTTGGATTCTCCATCGTTGCTTCGCGTGATCCCCTTGCATGCCTGACCTTTCTTCATGAAACCATGGCCTTCCTATTTTTAACACTATCTTCATAGATTACCTTATACCTAATATCGAATATATATATAAGTACTTTTATTTTCTATTCAAAATAATATCACGAGTAAAGTTGAAACGTAGGGGAACTCACTTGCGACGCTGCGAAACAGTTCTGGGAGAGAACGAGACAATTTCTTAGCATAAGCATCATCCCACCTCTTCTTCTTCTTCTTCTTCTTCTTCTACTTCTCTTTCTTCTTCTCTTTCTCCTCTTTCTTTCTTTCTTCTTCCTCCTCCTCTCTTCTTCTTTCCTTTTCCTTCCTACTCTAACGATCGTTAGATCCCTTTGATCTCTCCCTCTCTCTCGTTCCAATCTCCTATCTTCCCTCCCGTCCTTACCAATCTCTTCCACCACTTCTTCTTCTTCTTCTTCTTCTATTCTCAACTAGAATATACGTTCCGCGTGTACGCATTCCACACATGCGCCTTTTAATGACAATTCCGCGTCTCTTCTATTAACACTGATTCGAATAACACGTGCTTCACGTATCGTGTTAAGTAGTACACGGACCTTTCCTTCTTCTATTCTTTAAAGAAAGATATCCCGGTAGAACGGCTCAATTGGTTACATATAGGATTTCAATTTTTGAGTTACATGTACAGTGGCAATTTTTTTTTTATATATATATATATATAGACAACGGACGTAATACAACGCGATTAACGTTTAATTTATGTAATATAATTAACGTTTAATTTATGAGAAATTATTTTTCTATATGTTCAAACATTTTAATTTTTCGAAATCTAATATCAGAAAAATATTGTCATCTTATAATTATAAAAATATATATATATATATATTTATATATAAATATAAATTATCTTAGATAATACTAAGAATTAATTAATAAACATTTCATAGATCGTCCCAATAAATATGCACTCGCAAACGTTTCGATTAATTACTTCCTTCCTGCTTTAATTCTATATGCGGTATTGTATTTTCTACCATAGGTATATCATAATATCTTAATAAATCAAATTAACGTATTGCAT
Organism: Dolichovespula media; assembly: GCA_911387685.1. Taxonomy (NCBI): domain Eukaryota; kingdom Metazoa; phylum Arthropoda; class Insecta; order Hymenoptera; family Vespidae; genus Dolichovespula; species Dolichovespula media. The sequence goes on from OU426873.1 coordinate 1,677,583, forward strand.
TGGCGTAACGTTACATGTATCTATGTATCTCGCATTCGTATTAAATATATACAATTTTGCAAATATCTTCTGATATTTTATAATTATAAATGTACGCGTGCGTTTAAACTACTACTGTAGTATTATAAAATAATAATTGTCTTCTAATAACAATCATGGCTTATAATTAACGTATAATTTATATTACGATTTTGAAATCAACTATTGATGTAAAAGTACTTATGTAAAAGTATTATTAGCGATGTAAAGCGTAAATACTTTAATGTTTGGTCAGAAATAGATCGAAAAAATGTTGGAAATGTCGTTAAAGCTGTTCGTTACCCCTGGTTTTTTAACGATTTACGTCATCAATGAGAACAAACGTGTAAAAGTCTTGATCAATTTTGATGAACAAGGTCTCATTTTAATGACGAAGGTTTCATCTACAATAAAAACCATTTTCAACTATGAAGCTATCGAGTCATTTTCGAAAGTTCATTAGAATATTTCGAGTATACCTTTTACGAGAAGAACCACAGATAAAGCCACAGCAAAGCTTTTTTCAGATGCAGATACAGATACAGATACAGATACGGCTAAAAAAACAAATAAAGATGCAGATAAAGATAAAGATAATGGTGAAGAAAAATAAAAAAATAAATATAAAGACAAAGAATCTATTTTATGATCAATTAGTAACGAATGAATCTGTTTTACCGACTGATAATAAGGTAATTTCCTTCAGGACCGATGATGATGATGATGGGGATTCTTCTACATAGACTGTTGATAAGCAGATTTCTACTTTGTAGTCGGTAAAGATGGAATTTGTTTTACCATAGGAATGAAGATAAAATATAAAAGATAAAAAAATTAAATTTGACATTTTATACCATGCATTTTATTTTTCATGCATTTCCGATTTTGTAATACTTAAACGAATGTACTATTGTTAAAATATTAGTTTATTGTACTGCGCATACATTAAAGACTGTAGATATAATTTTTAATAAACTTTGAAATGTTTAATATAGTAACGTTTAAATATTACTTTCGTATACTTACGTGTACTACGTGAAATTAAACTTTATATGTAGATCAGTAGAAAAGAGTACGATCCTTTTTTTCTTTTTCGATCACAACATTTATGTCAACATTACAAAACCAGGCATAATTCTTAATCGATTATGATAAATAAGGTCTTATTTTCAAGATGTTTTAAGCGGTGACACGGTTTTATCGTATTTGTGAAAAGGCTTTGTTTTACACATAAACTATTCTCGTAAAAGTCATCATTTTTTCACACATTTAAAAAGAAAATAATTTGAAATAAGATCTATTTCATCAAAATCGATCAAGAATTACGTCTATATTCGTGGTCAGCGTAAACAATTATAAAATCAAGGATGACAACCTTAAGAAAAAAGGCCTAACTTCACCGTAGTCACTTACTGATAACCAATGGAAATTTGTCCATTTCCTTATTTTGTCGATTAGGCAAATAAATAATATCGAAATTTTTAACATAAGCTGGACCAAAAGTCTCTAGGTGATTTTTAAAATCAATTATTCGGCCCGTCTAGAAACTTTTGGGCCATGGCGTGCTAAAAATTCGTATTAAAGACGTGTCTATTAAAGTGCTATATTCATAGATCTAACTTCCCACAAATGGTTAGCGATGTGATTGGCTAGTTTAAAATATTTAATTTTGTGGGAAAAACTTTATCCGTTGGCGAGAAAAACGTATTCGAACTTTACGGATCAAATGAAACGCGAGTGTTTCTTTAAATTAATTGATAATAATATTTCATCTCTCTTCTATAATACGTATATATATTTATATAAACTGCTCTATGTTTGAAATGAAAGAAAATATCATTGATTCATAGGATATATTCAATAACTATCCCTTTGAATATTATCAGTATTATTTGTTGTTATTAAAATGTGGCAAGATTCTTCTAATAATTTAAGTGAACATAGTTCATTAGTTATTTCAGACAGCGATGATAATGCAACCACTAGTACAAGACAAAATATCCTTATTGACAGTAGCGACAATGAAGAATCTATTTCAATGGAAAGGTAAATGTTAGAACGTTTTTAATTCTATTTATTATCAAATCATATAATGTATCTTTAATGTTGCATCAATTAAAATACATTAATACAAAATCTAATATAATTATAATCTGTCTTTATGTCGAAAAGGGAATCAATGGATTTACATTCTTCGTCAATTATCGAAGATAGAGTAAGGCGCAAGTTAAAGAATCATCGTTTGATTTATTCTGATGAAGAAAGTATTAGCGATATCGATGATAAACCTTTATATAGAAAGTCAGAATCTGACGAAACTTCAGATGGTATGTCGCTTATATACAATATAATCATTTTTCAAATATCTATTAAGAAATTATAAATTGAAACTTAAATTACATATATCTTTTATTCTGATATAATTTCACAGATGACACAGACTTTTCTTCTAAAAATTCTTTAAATAGAAAAAGGAAAGATATTTCGCATGATTATACAAAAGATAATATAAAAGATTTAAAAATCGAAGATTCCTTTGATATTACTACCAATAATATTAATGATGCGAATGAAACTAATGTATCTAATGAATCTAATGAATCTAACGAATCTAATAAATCTAATAAATCTAATAAATCTAATAAATCTAATGAATCTGGTGAATCTAATAAATCTGAGAATCTAGAAGAAACGGATTCAATTAATAAAAGTAAGGATTTTAATGAAAAAGAAGAAATTAATACTAATATACAAGAAAATGAACAATCTATTGTGAATATTACCACGGATACAGGTATTAAAGTTTATTGGCTTGAAAATAGTCTATATTATCATCTTAGAAAAGATAAATATACAAACTTTATATACTTTTTATTAACTACTATTGTGACAATGAAAATTTTAGACTTCTATAGATTTAATGTAAAAATTTATAAAGAGAGAAAGAGAAAAAAGGACTAATAAAAAATACAATATTGACTCCTAGATAGTACACCAGAGAAAAGAAGGAGTGAGGAGGATGTATTGGCGATAACTTATGCGAAACAAGAGATTGGTGTTGGTAATATAGATCCGCTGATAGCGCAAGAGAGAGCTCTACTTTCTTGTAAATTGCAGCAACTACAAAATCAATTAGAAAAAACAAAGGTAAGAAAATATACGCAATACCTTGGAGACATATTTTAAGCATTTCCAATAGCATAAATTCTAAAATATTTTACTTTTAGTTATTATTAACTACTGCAAATATAGAGATATTACCGGATAAAGGAAAAAAATTAAAGGAAAGCATTATTGTTCAAGAAAAAGAAATAGAGGTAGTAAAAGCAAAATTAGAAAGAATACCTTTAGTACAAACGAATGCAGAATCTATGGCTAACAATAAACAAGATACATCATTCATACCATCTAATCAAATGAAACATCTACAGTCTGAATCTGAATATTTCTTTTCGGATCTTACGTCTGCAGAATCTAAACCATTGGGGAAAAAAGCGCAGGAAACTAGAGATCGTGAATTTACTTTAACTGTAGAAAGATTACAGGATCTACATGGATCGCTTGTAGCTCGTCCTTCAGAAGACACGAAAGCAGAGGATCCACCTGGTTTAAAAGTAAAACTAATGCCTCATCAACAGCACGCATTAGCATGGCTTATGTGGAGAGAACAAAAACGACCAGCTGGCGGTGTATTAGGTATAAATTTATATCATTTTATATAGATCGATAATTATAGCTTTTAATTTGAATTTTGTATTCTTTACCAATGCATAACCTCTAATGTATCTTATTTTTTTCTTCTTTTTTTTTTTTTATTAAAATACATAGCTGATGATATGGGCCTAGGTAAAACTTTAACAATGATCTCCTTAATCATGGCCACTCTTGGCCAAGAAGATAATGATAGTGATGATGAATGGCATACCACAAATAAATCTATAAGTATGTAAAGTATTAATCAATATAATATAATATAATATAATATAATATAATAGCAAACTTCTTCCATTATGAAATAGTAATTGCAATTAAGTACTATGCTTTCAAATATGATTAATTAGAAAAATTATGTATTTTGTTGTTTAAATAAATTTTTTTAATATTTTCAGCCTACAAAGGTGGAACACTGGTTGTATGTCCAGCTTCTTTGTTATCACAATGGGAAAATGAAATAAAAAGTAAATGTAAAAAGGGTATACTGTCGGTGGAAGTTTACCATGGTAATAATAGGGAAAAATCATCCAAACGTTTAGCAAAACATGATGTTGTTATTACAACATATAATATATTATCCCGTGAATTTAAAACCATGTCTACAGCATATAAGGTATAATAATGATATATGTACAATACGAATGTTCTCTGTAATTCTATCAAAGCATATTATATCCAAACGTTTATCTATTGTATTTAGATCCATTGGAAAAGAGCAATACTTGATGAAGCACACACAATAAGAAATTATAAAAGTCAAGCATCTCAATCAGTGTGCGGCCTTATAGCAAGTAAAAAGTGGGCTCTTACTGGAACACCTATACAAAATAAAGAACTGGATTTGTATTCTTTATTGAAATTTTTAAAATGTTCTCCCTTTGATGATATTCGAGTATGGAAACGTTGGGTCGACAATAAGAACGCTGCTGGTCATCAAAGATTAGCAACAGTTATGAAAACTCTTATGCTTCGAAGAACAAAACAGGAACTCCAAGAGCAGGGTGCCCTAGAAAGTTTACCTACGAAAAATTTTGAGGAGGTGGAGGTGAAACTCGATTCGCAGGAACAATTAGTCTACGAAAAAGTTTTAATATATTCTCGTACGCTTTTTGCACAATTTTTATCACAAAGAGCAGAAAAAGATCACATGGCAGACTTAAGGTCTGGGATATATGATAAACCATCTTTTTTGTCAAATCCAAGTAAGTTATATATATATATATTTTTTGTATCGAAAAACGATATACCCTTTCACAACCGTATATTAAATGTTTTATTCGATTCTTAGACAAAAATACACAATTTACGAAAGCTCAAAATAAATTACTGTCGTTACATGCCGATGTTAAGACTCACGAAATTTTGGTACTTCTATTACGTCTTCGACAAATATGTTGTCATCCGTCGTTAATTCATGCCATGTTGGATCAAAATGATTTGGAACAAAGTGAAATAATGGATGAGGAAAGTGTAAATTCGGATATTATATCGCGCATGAATAATATTTCATTGTGCGAAAATGATGAGAATGAGGATGTAAATGAAAAAGAAATTGGCGTTGACCACAGAGTGACAAAAAATGTGCTTACCTCTAAGAATCCAATTTTTGAATCAGAACGTCCGAGTTCCAAAGTAAGTAACTTTACTCTGATACAATGGAACATTATAATTTATACAACGTAAATTATAAAATTGTATATTATTAATGTAGATGAAAGCAGTACTCGATATGGTCAAACAAATTTTAGACAAAGGAGACAAGCTTATTATCGTTTCACAATGGTCGAGCATGTTGGAAATTATTGGATTTCATTTATCTATGATAAAAGGGGCAAAATTTAGTGAATTTTCAGGCAGAGTGCCTATTAAAGATCGACAAGTAGGGGATTACTTATATTGTTTTATTTATTAATTATATACTTTTTTATTCATTGATAAAAGGATATCTATATACACATTTTGTCTTTTAGATTATAATAGATGCCTTCAATGATCCATCTAGAGATCCAAAAATTTTATTACTTTCGCTTACCGCCGGTGGAGTTGGACTAAATCTCGTAGGAGGGAATCATCTATTACTTATTGACATTCACTGGAATCCGCAGTTGGAATCGCAAGCTCAGGATAGAATATATCGATTTGGTCAAAAAAAGGATGTCTTTATCTACAAGTAAATATAACAACTTTTGTTTTCATATTACAATGTACTTTAGAATTGTCTGAAATTATTTCTCTATGTCATAACCATATTTTTACATTTGATAGGTTTATTTGCAAGAATACTATAGAAGAGCGCATCAAACACTTGCAGGAAAATAAGTTGGCCATATCTAAAAATGTATTAAGCGGTGAAAAGAACAATCTTGTTTCAAAACTATCGCTTAACGACCTTAAATCTCTTTTTGCTTTATAAAGGAAAAAAAAAGAAAAAGAAATTATATCTTTACTTTAAGAATCTGTAATATAATATTGTAAAGATTTATTTTTTATTCTTGGATTTATTTTCAACGTGTGTTGATACGTGTGTTCTGTAATATATACGTAATTGAGTGTTTAATATTTCAAATATCTCATGATATTACATTTAACGTTTCTTAATCCTTTTTATCATTCTGACTTTCTTTAATATCTCTAACTCTTAACATTATATTATATTATATATATATACCTGGAAAGGTACAGCTAATAAAACTCCTTTATGCTGCTGTTTTCGTTGTTCTCTTTATATCCAAGAATGATATAACCTCAAAATCCGTTGTCAATTCACAATGAACTTGATCTGTCTCCAATGCATTACTGCGCCACCTAATCTGGAGATTAACATTATCAATAGTTTTCCATACTGGAACATTACTTATATAGTAATTTTAATTGAGTATAAAACAACAGTAAAAAATAAAACCAATAAAAGTCATTCAATATTACAAGATGTATGATTCGTATTAAAATAATTCTTCGAGTTTCGCCATTATGTTATAAGAGAGAAATATATATATATCGATTCTTCTGATCTCGAACCTCGAGTATCAGAAGTGATACTCGAACTTCGATATTTTGGTCATTTTTAACGACACGCATATATTATGTGTCAAACTTGTGTATTATAATTCTATCGAAGACATGTAGGTTAGAAGTATACATTGATAGTTTTTTTTATTAATATTAAATAAAGAAAATATGTTAATCTCTTTGCGTCTACACCCATTAGGTTTCACGCATTGACAGTATAATTATGAAAACAATATAAATAAAAAGAAAAATAATAATAGATTTCTTTTGTTTTTGTTGACATTGGATAATGAATGAGATAATGTATGATCTTAAGACATATAATATAAATATATTTTTTGCGAAGTAGCGAACAATGTCTTTATGGCAGTGCAACGAACAAAGTCATTAATTTTGATAAGTTGAACTGGAAATAATATTTGAATGTATAGTATACAATAATCTATGAATTTAGGCGTATTCAATAGAGTTAATCATAAAGTAAGTATTTTATTTGATCTGCGAATATATTTAACAGTATTTACTACTTGTCATATAATCATTATAGGATTCCCAAGGAGGAATGTATTCAGAATGGGCTTCTTTAAGCATTCTGATTCAACAAGGTTCAGAAGAAAGTCAAAGTGTATTAGAAAAGTTTTCACCCGGAGCAGGAAAAGAAGTCGCATTATCTATAGTACGTCAATTAGCCGCTAATCTTGGTATTACACAAGCAGCAGAGCCCAGTCCCTTATGTACCGATAAAGAAGTACAATGGTGTATGGAAGTTATTTGTTATGGCCTTTCTTTACCATTAGCTGAACACGATACTGTTAGAGATTGTGTTAACGTATATTGCGAATGGCTATCTGCATTATATTCAACACCAAAAATTTCTGTACCAAGGCCAATAATAGACGATCCAAATTTTTATGCCAGAAAGATAATAAGTCATTTTCATAATTTATTTATTCCTAGAAAGGGAGAAGGTAAGAATTCATCATTTTAAAATCTTAATTTCTTCTATTATTCCTTATAATATATCTATATTCTTCTGCTATTTTGATCTCTTCTCTTTTCGTAGTCTGGCCATTTTTGTATCAGGATTTAGGTAATTCATAAAGCTAAACATTAATGCTTCAATTTTTTAGAAACAAAAACTCCTGACCTTTTTTATTATATTGTCATATTTTCCGTGAGATTAATAATTTTATATATTTGTAGGAAGTGATACCATAAACAGGCAAGCCGTGTTATGTCATAGAGTGCTGAGGACACTTCAACAAATTGCAAGAGGTCCAGCATCATTAGAAAGAGAAACTTGGGAAAGTTTATTATTATTTCTTATTGGAATTAATGATGCATTATTAGCTCCACCAGCGACAAGGGAAGATGCTGGTGAACAATTATGTGAAAGAGTACTTGGTGTATTATTAGAGGTATTAAGAATTTTTTTTTATTACGTACCAGTAATTTTATCACGATTAATTAATATCGATCGTTTGAAAATTAAAAAAAAATATTAAATTAAATTTTGGATCAGGTATGGTTGGTAGCCTGCGAACGTAATTTTCCCGCTCCACCCTTATGGCGTACGTTACGAGAGTCATGCCTTCGATGGCGGCACAGATTAGCTTTAATAGAACAATGGAATCGTGTGTGCCTAGCGCTCACAGCAAGACTTTTACAAATTATGTATGGACCAATGTTCCCAGAATTAAAAATAAGTTAGTATATTTTTGTCCAATCAATATTATAAAATAAAAATATGCCAAATATTATCTATGATTTGTTTTTAGGCGAAGAAGATGCACAACTTGTGCCACCAACTATGTCGGAGGAAGCTGTTGCACAAGCGTGGTACAGACTTTTACGAACTATTGGAGATCCTGTGGATTTGTGCAGGCCGGCTGTAGTATCACAAACACAAGCATTTTTTCAATATGCTATTGCTAGCCCAAACGTTATAGATCCTTGCCAACATCCATGCCTACAAGGATTGCCACAAATATTCTTGAAAGCTATAAAAGGAATAGCTGGACAAGTTGATGCATTTCTTGGTAAGTTTATTTTCTCAAATAAATCATAGCTATAATAAATGTTGTGAATGTGCAAATATCTCTGTATAGTTTAGAAATACTTAGAAATATATATATATATATATATATATATATATATATATATATATATATATATATATATATATATATATATATATATATTCACTATTTTTATTCAATATTTATTATCTTTATGTTAATAATTTCTTTTTCTGCAAACATTTTGTAGAGCACAAGTAGTTGCTTAACAACTTGATCACTCATGGGTGGTGGGTGCACATTCACACAATTGTTTTAGGAGTTTCACAAGCATGTTGCTGGGAAGAATGTTGCGTATCCAACATTGCATCTGGAACCAATAATAATGGAAACATAGGTGTTGGGTGGGACAGATCAAGTGGTAAGGACCAACCACAACCCTCCCCTACACCTCCAACACAACGCCGACTTGCCAAAAGTTTCAGTGTTACACCTTCTGCGGTTACTAAGGGTATTCAGCATCTTATACTTTTCCTTGCTGTCATATTTCTTATGCCATTTTCAATGTGTATATCACTTCATCCGTTATCTTCATACTCTTATCTTGGTATTATTATAAGAGTGGAGAAGGTCTCCCTTTATGGAAGTCAATGTAAAAGTGGAATAACAGTTTACAAAAATCTATTATTAATTTCAACTTTGTTCCTTTGATCATATAGGGATACCAAAAGCTTCTTTGATTGGTTTAACGACCAGTCGCGTGTCTAGTACACCCCCAATGTTGATATCTAATTCAGGGCCATCATCTGCGTCTAGTACAACTTGTAAGATAATCCATGAATTTATACATTTACACATAAGACGATTTTATTGTCATATAGATCTATAGTAAAATGATATATTTTATATTTATAGCTATGACATCGCTTGGTCAAGATATTCGTCCTCCTTTAGCACCAGGAAGACCTAAGTGCAATAGTATATTACATCTTTTCGGTGAATGGTTATTCGAGGCTGCGTTTATAGGAACAAATGGATGGTCACAAAATTTACCACGTACGTTATTTTGTCGTACATAGGATTATTATAATTTATATATATTATATTCAATTTTTCAGAGCCATCAGGAGCATCAAAACGTCCATCCTCAGTACTCGTAGATGGGCCAAGTTCGTTACAAGAAACTGTTAGCGAAGTACCTCCTACGCTTTGTATAGATCGTTATGAATCGGGCAGGGCAGAAGCTATGGGTGCTCTGTGTAGAATTTTTTGTGCCAAAAAAACTGGAGAAGAAATATTGCCCGTTTATTTAGCAAGGTTTTATCAAGCGATGCATCATGGTCTCAAATTGGACGATGTAAGGCTAATTTATTATTTAATTTCTTTAAAATTATCACGAATAATTATTATTTAGATGTTTTTTTATATATATATATATATTTTTTTTTTCCTACAGACGAGAGAGTGCGGCGAAACATTGGCATATATTCTTTTGAATTCGTCTGATTTATTTCGTTTAGACCTGAATGGCGTACAAGTGTTGGTACCCGCGGTATTATCTGCCTTGGAACTTGTACTACCCGAGAAAGATTTAAAATTAAAATCTAACATAGTATCAAAGCCAGATTTAAGACGAGCTTCGATACATTTACTTATATCGATGTTGGCATTACCATTACACTTTCAGGTAATTTTTACGTTCATGTTGACGTTCATGATTATATACATTACGAATATGTAATTCAATTGAAAATATTATTTATAGAATCTCCCTATAAAAGAACTTCCAACATTTCCAAACACATCTGAAAAAACTCAAGTAACCTTCGCGCAATTAAAGTCAAGATTGATGAATTTGCTTATCAATGCATTACAAGTAGAAACCGATCCGCAAAATACTCATATGCTCTTAGGTAAGAATACAAAGAAATACGTTATCCTTAACGTAGAATTAATTTGCAATATTTATATATTTATTTATTTATTTATTCTCCCTTTAGGGGGTCTTTTGCTGAGCGTACAAGATTCTGCTGCAGCAGAGGAAGTTGAACAAGTGACACAACCGGATGCGGTGCCAAATGATACAACAGTTAATTTATTATCTTCAGGTTTGTTTAAAAAACGAAACAAAAAAGAAACAACACCAAAGAAAAAAAAAAAAAGAAGACGTTGGCTTGAAAATATAAATTTTTAACGCACTGTCCCTGAGTTACACTTCGTGACAAATATATAAGAGATTATTATAGAGATTATTTTGTTTTATGCTAATAGAGAGAGTAGCCAAAGCTACCTGCTGTATTTAATTAATGAAGTAACATTGTTTTATTTTTATTATTATTATTATTATTATTATTATTATTATTATTATTATTAACATTCATTTAAAAGCCCTTTTACACTACCATTACCGTAACTCAGTTTGATAATGCAGAGTGAAAAAGCATGGTGCTTAATATATATATATATACATAATATATATATATATATATATATATATATATCACCTTTCATTGTACCTGCTTCACCACATGCTTCTGTGAAATGTTATTCTTTTTTATTATTATATATTGTGTTTTGTTGTGCATTATGCCATTCGTACTCATCATCGCTTGATAGTTACCAGCGATTCAGCCAGTCAAATAAGCATATCCAGTGATCAACGTTCGCTCGGCGATGCCTCTGATATAGCAACTCTTCAAGAGGAATGCATTGCGTTCGGTAAATACGAGTACTCATTCACCTTGGTGTACCGCCAAATTACTTGCCGTAATCTCTGGAGTGTAATCGTTTTTTTTTGTGTTCATTTTACCTAACTTTTATTCCTTTTTCACGAAAATATTATTTCCAAAGAGAAAGAGATAGAGAGATAGCGTTCTCTCACTACCCTGCATATATCGAGAGAGAGAGAGAGAGAGAAAGAGAGAATTTCAATTTCATTAAATAACATACATCGCATTGTACAAATTTACATAAATGCCATATAACGTATTAAAAAATGAATATAACGTTTCAGATTCGGCGCATGCCCTTTTCGTACGAGCGACGTATCTAGTTTGTCACAGATTGATATCCTCGTGGAAAACGGATTTAAACATTTCTCTGGCCGCGCTTGAAATGTTATCGGGATTGGCAAGAACGCGAATCCGTGAAACAGGTAATATATTCAACGTTGAATATATAAATTTGTTATAATCGTTGATATTTCTTTGTTGATACAATATACTTATCTCTAATATAATAATACTTTTGCAGCAAGGAAACTCACAGGTTTGATAAACACTCTCTTATAATTTTAAAAAAAAAAAAAAAGAAAAAAGAACGCACCTTTACAATCCGAAAATAATAACGCGCGGGTATTAATTTCGTGGTTTTTTTCTTTTTTTTTTTTTTTTATTTTGTTTTTAGATGCTTTGGAATGCAAACGAGCCGTGAAATGGCTATGTGATTACATCGCATATCAATGTTGGCGACCTCCTCCAGCACATTCCAAAGATTTGCATTCTTCTATCGTAGCAGCGTTTGGTTGTTTAACTACCTGGTTAACCGCTCATTCTCAATTGCTACAGGTTAATCTTATACTATCGAAAAAAAAAAAAACAAAAAGTACAACTTGGTCTAAACGTAATAATAACATGCAATTTTTGTAGGATAAAGATTGTTTAACAACAGTATTGGAAGTAGTTGAATTAGGAGTATCGGGTACAAAAAGTATCGGTAAACCGGGTGAACCAATTAAGATGAAAGATGAAAAGGAATTAAAGCCTGCTTCTATGCGCGTTAGAGATGCCGCGGAAGCTCTTCTTACGATAATATTAGAACAGGTATTTCGTTACAACTCCTTCTTCTATCTTAATATCGATTGCACGATCAACAACGACAATCGGTTTGTCTTAATTTTTAGGTCGGTTATTTTCCCAGTGCTTGCGGTGCGCAATCGTTGTCATCGTTGCTTGATGAAGTTTCGTTACTACGGCATTGCAATAGTTGGACCGGAGGTCGAGTTGCTCGTCAAGCGGCAGTCGAAAGATTTCGTTATTTCGTTGCCGAAAATGCAACGATACTGGCTCTGTTGGAGGAACCACTGGGAAACGATCAGGATCCGCAGCCTACGGTGACCGTTTTGATACGCGGACCGTTCGGTAGGCATGCATGGACGTTGCAGTTACGACATTTGCCACGGCACAGATCCAGCATTAGAAGCGTTAATACAAATCCCGGTAGACCATTGCCGTTAAACGAAGCGGCACCGAGAACTGATTATAAGCCCAAATTTTTCCCCGACAATGTAGATAGAATACCACACTGCAAAGTGTACGTATTGTTTTTTTTTTTTTTTATTTATAATTCCTATTTTTATTTTTTTATTTATTTTTTTTTTAATATTAATACTGTATCATAATATAATACCATATACCACGATCTAATTTAGAAATATAACAAACATTTCGAAACAGAGATGAATCAATACCCAGCCTCGAAGCTGTTATGAACGATAACGATACGGTTAGGAACGAACACGAGCTGTTATCGCAATTGCTGGAACGTCAGATAAATTTAGAAAAAAAATATGACGACGCCGGTAACAAAGAAGCGGATGAAAAGACCGAGGAATGTACGCCACCGCAGATATGCCATGAATTTCAAACTGCTCGTTTATTTTTAAGTCACTTTGGTTTTCTCAATATCGAAAACAGAGATAGCGAGGAGTCGTCTGGTAACAGCACTCTTACCGCATTGGATCCTACCATTCCAGGATTTTGTACAGATTTGGAAACGTTAGATAATATCAGTTCAAGAACGTGCGACACTGTTCATATATTTTATGTAAAGGCGGGTCAAAAAACGGCACCCGAAATATTGTCCAACGTGGTAAGAATTTTATATATATATATATATATATATATATATATATATATATATATTTTATTCCTGAAATTGTGTCTTGCTTTAACAAAATCGTTTGATGTATGAGACGTGTGTTGATAAATGCTTGATATATCTTGCAGCTACACGAAAAAAATGTGTCGCCAAATTTTTTGGAATTTCTCAATTCGCTTGGTTGGCCGGTATCAGTTTCCGCGCATGCCGGTTGGACCGGGCACGTTTACACCTCGTGGAAGGTAACTCCGCAAATGAATGCTTCGCAATCGAGCACCAGCGATCACGGTGGTTCCCTTTATAACGGTGACACGCACGTACTTTATTGGGCTGATGTTAGTGCAGAAATCGCATTTGTTGTACCAACGCAGTCATTCATAATGACAAGTTCAGATTCGTTGGAGGAAGCTAGTTATACCAGTGACACTAGCAACGGTCAATGTAAGTATTTATGTCAATATTGGGAAATCGTTGATCGATGTCTCCCTTTCGTTTAAATTAATTTTCATGTTTTCTTTTCGATCGTGCGCAGCTTGGTTCGAAAGAAGTATCAGCGAAAGTGGAGCGTCTCGTTCCTGTAGCATTCCACAGAATTCGAGAACTATGTCCCTCGATTTCGAAAAACAACCGCCAAGTTTTTCAGGCTCCGGTCCGCCTAGTTCCTCGAGCGCGGATCCCGTTAAACCAAGGAGAACGACGAAACATGCTTTGCCGATACAAACGGATACGAGAATAATGGTGGTATGGCTGGAGAGCTTGGAAGATTATACACATTTTCCAATTGGTATGAATATCACATTTTGTTGATATACGTTCGTATGTAGTTTGATATTAATCTAAATATTTATAATTGATTTTATAGGAGATATTCTACCATTTACTCATACCGGCTTGGAATATTGTAGAACAGTTCAACCTTCCGACGTGCAAGTTATTTTTCTTCAATCCCTTGCCAGTGGGCTCATGAGAGTCAGATTACAAGGTCCAACTTCTAGAATAAATCTAGCAACTCCGTTAATTGACGGCATGGTTGTATCTAGAAGAGTATTAGGTACACTTGTCAGGCAAACCGCGTTAAATATGGGTCGGCGTAAAAGACTCGATAATGACAGGTAATTAATTATGATTATTGTTCCGAAAAAAATATTGTTTAACGACCCGTCGTCGTGATCTCTTTTCATTAGGAAAAAAAAAAAAAAAAGACCCTAAAAATATTTTCATACGAAGTTATATCTCTCATTATTTTCTCTGAACAGTAATATATTTTATTTTATTTTAATTTTTGCCTAAAAAGTCATCACATTCTTATACTTTTTGTAGCTATCATCCACCGCATGTTAGAAGAAGATTGAAGATTCAGGATATGGTTCAGAAATATAAAAGGAATTTGTCTGAGCCAGAATTATTAACGCTTTTGTTTAGCAGTACCCAAACGTATTAAATTTTTATAAGGAATCACTGTTCTGCGTTATAAATATATATATATATATATATTTCTGATACACTTAAAATTCTGAAATCATTTTTAAATTAATAATGCATATAAAGGTATACAAATTGCAAAAAAAAACAAACAAATTATACTGTTTATCTTTGTTATATTCAATCTACTCTTCATGTGATTAGATTTAAAACTTTTTCCACTGTAAAATATTATAATATAAATTATATATAATTTGATTTAGTCCAATGATGCAATATGTCATAATGCTAAACTATATCGTATTATTAAATTAACTAGCATCTTTAAACAACATTAAAATAATGTCATCTATTGATCCTTTTTATTTTTACAGGGACATGAATTATTTGTTATAACAAGCAATCGTATTTCTTTGTACATATTAATATTAAGGCAACAAAGATTTTTAGTAAATTTATTATAATTTTAAAAGTTATTAAAGAATTAAACATATTTATATATAACAATATTAAGCTCGATAATAAAATTAAATAAACGTTGTAAAAGTTATTTCGACTATTTAGATTTTCCAAACTTTATGATGTTAATAAATAATTTCATTGTATTTGAGAGAGAGAAAATACAGAATATTTTATTCATTTTCCTTTTTTCCCCTCTTTTTACTCTTAAGCTGTTGTTTACATAAACGAATACAATAAATAATTGCGTTTATTGTAATGAACTCAAGGGTAACTAATTACACGATACGGTGTAATGACGATTATGTCATACATTTTTACTTCTTTCCTTTTCTTTGTTCGTATATTTATGTAACAATTCTTTCAGTCAATCAAACGGGGGTCAAATGGATAGATTTAAGTGACGCCTCGAAACAATTTGACCATGGTTCTATCAGTCCATTTAAAATGTTTTACAAGTTCGCTGTTCGTTTCAAATAAAGTGAATTGTTAAAAAACAATATTAAAATGTTTACTCCTTGAAAGTATATTACAAACAATTGTTTGTGTATATGTGTTTGTATGTGTATATATATATATATATTTGTTTGTAAATTAATTTCTTTAAAAAAAGAAGAGTAAAAAATTGAAAGATTAGAGACGGGATTTCATCAGTAATATATATATATATATATTTTTTTTCAAATAACTTGGTTTAAATTTTGGCGAGACTTTATACCGTTTATCATAATATCACGTGCGTCTAAGATGACTGTGTCAGAAACATACAATATTGTCCAATTAAAGCAATGCCGTTCAATTTGGTATTTAAAAGGAGCTACAGAACGTTATATTACACGAGTATTGATATTGCGAGTCATGATGGATAAGTCATGATCGATCGATATCTCACTTTACTTATCATTTCATACTGATCAAGGATCGGCCCGATTAATTTTTTTTACATGAGCTTGTCACATTTTCAAAGAGTATGAGTATTTTTTAATGTGCTCCTTTTTTTATCACAATGACATGCCGAAAATTAATCGACGAATATCAGTACACTAGAGATAAAAAAAAAGAAACAAAAAAGAGAGAGAGAGAGAAAAAAGAAAAAGAAGACAAATAAAAAAGAAAGATAACGTCGCATTATAAATCTTATCGGAACTTAGAAATAAGATATGCATTCTTTTTCGTCGGTACGGCAATAAATATAGTTTCATGATAGGGAACACAACGGGTCTGCAATTCCGTGATATTTGTTCTGTACATAGAAAAAAAAGAGAAGAGAGAAAAAACTGCGTAATCATTTACATTGTGCCGTTGTCTGGGTTCATCGCGTTAACTTCGAGAAGAATATATATCCTTTACCATTCTAAAGTGACATCAATCGTTACCATTGATATCAATCTCTTCGTGCCGATTTTTTTCTTTTTTCTTTTTTCGAGTGAAATAATCATTTCTAATATACTAATTATAATATAAAAGAAAAAAAAAGAAATAACAATAATACTATATTAACTTGTATATTAACGTATACGCATTAAATAAATTAATATCAATTTCAATAATATATGTATGTAAATAGTTTGCAGTGACGGAAAGGGGTGTGTTCGGTGGGATTGATTTGTAATTACATGATTTACGTATTTCGTAACTAAAATTGCTCGTTTGATGTATTGCTCGTGTGTACATATATATATATATATATTTCAAAGTTATTATGTCGTCATTATGATGATCGTTAACGACAACGTATAATAAAAGAAAAAAAGGTTTCGATAAAGACATTTGTGTATATAGATTATACGTCCACACAATTTGAAAAATTTTGATTAATTATCTTCCCAATATTGGCAATGTGTCAACACTTATTCTATTCGATTTATCCTTATTGTAACATCATCCTATGTATCGAATCCGTATCAAAATAACTATTAATATAATTACCGAATAATCGTAAGCATGTTTACGAGATTGATTGAATAGAATATATATATATAAATATATATATATATATATATATATATATATATATATATATATGTCTAAATCGTGTGATGTTGTGCAATATGAGAAATCAGTAGTTCAAAAGAACCTGTTCGCGATACTCCCCCAAGGTCAGACTCTAAATCCAAGTAATCCATGATAGTGATATATCTAGAAAAAAGCTATATCCCGTTTAGTTCTCCTCGCTTTCTACTTCGCCATATCCGTATGCGATTATCTCACCTGATGAAAAATAAAAATAATACAAGATTTATTAATTTTATTTACACATTTTAATGGAATCGACAGAAAACGAAAGCATTCTCTTATTACCTGAAATACACGCTCGGTGTGACGCGAACCGTTATATTGTATACATATTATTCTATGTATGGATATATATGCATATATATAAATGTGTGTGTGTGTGTGTGTGTCGTACGTATGTATTTTTATATAGCCCTAAAACATCATACAATTGATGATGAAATTTTTTTATATTCCCGCGTATCTCTTGCCTTTATTTTATATTCTAATGGGACGTGAGATTAATATACGAATATTCATCACTCCTTTATGTGATGTGTATAGATAGCAGATAACGTAGAGACATTGTTGACTGGCAAATACGACTGTTGCACAAGAAAGTATTATGGAAGATGCCGTTATATAAAGACCTCCTCCACGCTATGTGATTAAAACAAATAAGAAAGAAACCGAAAAGCGATTACGGCAAATTATTATTGTAGAGGTATTCTTTTTCATTTATAAACCTGATACTATTGAGTGTCTTGATATTTGATTTTTTCTTCTTTGTCGGTGTTTTCTTTTGTTTTTTTTTTCTTCCCCTTTTTCATTCTTCCTCTCTGTTCCCTTTTTGTTTGGGTTTTTTTGTTTTTCGTTGAAACAAATTACTTGTACGAAAAGTGTGAAAGCGAAAAAAAGAAAAGCAAAGAGGTGGCAAGCATTGTAGATTTCAATCGAACGTCGTATTCTTTAAAAATATTAAGATGACAATTGCACAATTTAAACGTTACAATCAATGTCGCTTTCAAATGACATCATCCGAGCCATCTCATTGGTTAAATTCCTCTGCAGTGAGTGATATTATTAATGGAGCCATCTGTTGGCCATTTTAAAGTTTCAGTCAACGGTTCGACGCAGAGTTCAGTTAGCCTGAACGCAATCCCTTGCAGTCTCTGTTTGCCCGTTAATCGGGAACGTTGTTTCGAGTGTTATTCGTAGTTTTGTGATTTAATCGGACAATCAACCAGGAAAGATTTTAAATTAACGAATAGCCATAGACGGGCATGATAAATTACATCCTCAGTGTTTTGGGTGAGTGTGTCGTGTCTGTGATATTTGTACCTTTTTTTCCCTTTTTTCTTTTTTTTCTTTTTTTTCTTTTTTTTCTTGATCTTTTTCCGATCCTTGATAGTGTGTTACGTACGGCGTGAATTATGTATTATCTAAGAGGAAAAAAAAAGATGAAAAACAAAAAAAGGATAATGGATGTCTGAGTCGGTGGCGGGAAAGAGGGGGAGAATGAGATACAGAGAGAGAGAGAGAGAGAGAGAGAGAGAGAGAGGGAGAGAGAAAAAGAGGTGTATTGGCCTCGAATAGCATGTGTCGTATAATTGCACAAATTCTTTTTACTAGGTCCTTGAAAATAATCATACCACATATAAAAGGAAAGATCAGTGAAAGATTAAATGTATCGATATGGAAAATCAAGCTATGGATCAATTTTGCGGATCCAAATTTTGGGTGAGCTTTTTTCATCGAGCTATATATTTTTATTTGTATATATATATATATGTGTATATATATGTATATATATATATATATATATATTCGTTGTCTTCTGGAACAATAGCTTTGTTTCGCGATAGACTGACAGACACTAGAGGTATAATTATTTATATCTATAAAAATCAAATGAGATAATGGATATAACCAACATTTCAAACATTTGTTTTGAGTGTGTAAGATTAAAATTGTACGTATAAACAGTGAGATAAAATACGTTACATTTTATCTTTCTGTATAAGAGACCTTATACAGGTAAGAACTAATTGTTGATTAATCAAAGAACGATTATATAATCTTTGTTTTCAATATCATTTTCATCCCTTGATTTTGATACCCCATGCAATTGTATGACTTATGAGTTAAATTTATCCTTTAGTTATTCAAGATAAATCGCAAATTTCAAAGTATAACTTTAACTTTCAAAGTATAAAATTATAAGGAAATCTTTGCTTGTTCCGATGACACCTTTAATTGAAAGAATTTATAATATAAATATGTATGATTACATGTTTAAAGTTAATTAATATTTTAGGATACTGATTTATCATGGAACACAGATGATCCAGATTTGACAGAATGCTTTCAAAAAACTGTATTAATATGGGTACCATGCTTGTTTCTTTGGTCCTTTTCTGTTATGGAAGCTTATTATCTGTTGAATAGTAGAAGAAAAAATGTTCCATATACATGGTTATATATTTCTAAGCAAGTACTTACAACAATATTAATTGTACTTACCATTGTTGATTTAGGAAGAGCTGTATACAAAAGTTATTATGAGACTGTATACAATGTAGATTACTATACTCCCTTTGTAAAGATCATTAGTTTTGTAAGTATATTATTCCAAATATAATATCTAATTTAAAAAATTATTCTATTTTATATATATATTCTATTCTTTATGTTTCTCTTTTATATATATATATATATATATATATATATAAAATATATATATATATGGTTTTATTATTTCAAAGAAGTCTAAAGATAAGTAATACTTGGACGAAAAAAATTAATCATCATATTTTCAATCATTCAATTATATTTTCATTACAGATGCTAGCAGGAGTTTTACTATTCTATAATAAAAAGTATGGAATGCGTACATCAGGACTACTGTTTTTGTTTTGGTTTTTGCTTGTATTATGCGGAGTTGTGCAATTCAGAACTTTATTGAGACAAAATTCAAATGAGGTAGGTTTTCTTTCATTCTTTTTTCTTGTCTTTTTTTTTGTTTTTTTCTTTCTCATAAGTATATAAGAGTACAGATAAAATAAAATATATTTTTTTTTTTAGAAACCAACGTACCTGTTTGTATCATATATGATCTATTACAGTTTAGTAATATCAATGTTCCTATTAAATTTCATTGTTGATGCAGAGCCTAAATATTCGGAATATCCATTGGTAAGATTTGTATTTATGAAAGTATTTATGAAACAATAAAATATGACAGTACTTTATACAATAAAAGTATATAAATATATGATGTTACTAATAAATAGGTAGAAAGACCATGTCCAGAACAAAATTCATCTTTTCCATCAAGACTTGCCTTTGCGTGGTTTGATGCTCTGGCATGGAGAGGTTTTAAAAAGCCTTTGGAATCTACAGATTTATGGTCTATGAATCCAGAAGACACGGCTTCTGAAATTGTTCCAAAATTTGATAGGCATTGGAGTAAAACTTCAAAAAAAGGAGATAAGTAAGTTTTACTATTTTTAGAAACAGATTTTCTTTTTTTTTATTTTTGTATTTTGGTATGTTTAGTCGTGTATATAGAGGTACATGTGTATATACATATTAAATGACGAACATACGATAAAATATAGGTAAGCACATGTAATTCAATAATAAATTATTTATTTATTTGGCTAACAAGGCTATTTTGGTCTTACTTTAGGTAAGCTTTGTAATAATACATGTTCTGATAGTCCTTAAAGGGAATTTGAAATAGGATTATCTTGTTTTTTTTTTGTTTTGTAGTGTACAAAATGCAAAAGCGTCATTTAGAAAATCATCTGGTCAAGTCGATTTTGATAATGATCGTAAGAAGAAAGTTTCTTCTATTTTACCAGCGCTTTGTAAAGCCTTTGGTGCCACTTTTTTATTTGGTGCGGTACTTAAACTTATACAAGATATTATGACTTTTATTAGCCCGCAATTATTAAAGTAAGTACAACAGAATTGATAACCTTCTAATTAATTATTTATCATTTGCCTCCTCATAATATTTATTCTTGCCTTCTATTTTTTTTACAGATTACTTATTAGATTTGTAAGCGGTGGCGAACCACTGTGGAAGGGCTATTTTTATGCAATTTTACTCTTAATCACAGCTACACTTCAAACTCTAGTATTATCGCAGTACTTTCATCGCATGTTTTTAGTTGGATTACGTATACGAACTGCACTGATAACGGCAATTTATAGAAAGGCATTGAGAATGTCAAATTCTGCCAGGAAAGAATCAACACTTGGCGAAATAGTGAATTTAATGTCCGTCGATGCGCAAAGATTTATGGATTTGACAGCGTACATAAATATGATTTGGTCCGCGCCATTACAAATTGTTTTAGCATTAACCTTTTTATGGGAGAAATTAGGCCCAGCCGTACTCGCTGGATTAGCCGTTATGATCGTACTTATCCCTATCAATGCATTAATTGCAAATAAAGTAAAAACATTACAAATTCGCCAAATGAAGGACAAGGATGAGAGAGTTAAATTGATGAATGAAGTTCTTAACGGTATAAAAGTATTAAAATTATACGCTTGGGAACCATCCTTTGAGGAACAAATATTACGCATTAGAAGGAAAGAAATACAGGTATTAAAGGAAGCAGCATATCTGAATGCAGGAACAAGTTTTATCTGGTCTTGTGCACCATTTTTGGTACGTTAATTATGATATTTCATATTTTATAATAAACGATTTGTAAAGTTTTATTGGATTTTTTTTTTTGTTTTTGAACTTTTCAATTTTTAAATGAAAAGAGGGCATTAATGTAATATAAATTTTCAGGTTTCATTGGTATCCTTCGCCACTTATGTACTTATTGATAAAAATAATGTCTTGGATAGTGAGACTGCATTCGTTTCGCTTAGTTTATTCAATATTTTACGATTTCCTCTTTCTATGTTACCAATGATGATAGGTAATATAGTTCAGGTAATGGCAAAATGAATTTAGAACATAAATAAAATAAAAGTTATTATCTTTAAATATTAATACTATAATTTCAATAATATTGTTTTTTTTTTTTTCCTTTTTAGGCTTATGTTTCCATTAAACGTATTAACAATTTCATGAACACAGAAGAACTTGATCCTAACAATGTATATCACGATCAATCTGAAAGTAGGTGCACAATCGTAAAATATTACATCGTTTATTTCATATATAGTGAAATATGTGATTTGGATTTTACCTTTTAGTACATCCATTAATCATCGAGAATGGTAGTTTTGCTTGGGACATGGAAAATAGCGATAAACCAATCTTAAAGAATATCAATATGAGTATAGAACAAGGGCAGTTGGTAGCGGTTGTTGGATCGGTTGGTTCTGGAAAGAGTTCTTTGATATCGGCATTTCTTGGGGAAATGGAAAAATTAAATGGTCGCGTTAATACAAAAGTAAGTAGACATTAATAACTACGTTAAAAACAATCATTTAACTTTAATAATATTTCAAGATATTTTTTACTCTCATTTATTATGCGCACCGATATATAGGGTTCCATTGCGTATGTTTCTCAACAAGCCTGGATACAAAATGCAACATTGCAAGATAACGTTTTGTTTGGGAAACCTTTAAACAAAGCTTTGTATAATCGGGTTATAGATGCGTGTATGTTAGGTCCGGATCTACAAATGTTACCTGCGGGAGATCAAACGGAAATCGGTGAAAAGGGTATAAATCTATCCGGAGGACAAAAGCAAAGAGTCGCTTTAGCCAGAGCGGTGTATAATGAATCGGATATATATTTCTTGGATGATCCGTTAAGTGCCGTAGATGCTCATGTGGGAAAACATATTTTTGAAAATGTGGTAGGCCCTAGCGGTCTCTTGAAGAAAAAGACAAGGGTACACATTACACATGACATTGTCTATCTACCTGAGGTTGACAATATCTTTGTTCTTAAAGATGGTGAAATAACAGAAAGTGGAACGTACAAACAGCTTATGGACAAAAGGGGCGCTTTCGCTGAATTTCTAATGCAACATTTACAAGAAGGTATTTATCAATTTTCTTATTAATTTTAATTGCTCAAACGGGGTCATTAATATGAAATTATATTTTTCCATGGGTCTTAGTCGGAAATCGTAAGTTAGTGAAAAAGTAATTACGAATTTTTTTCTACTCCTATTTGTGCTATTATTAAAATATTATGTTGCATTAGGCTTTAATATTTATTTGCTATAGGCGAAAGTATTTTTACACACGAGTAGTAAGCTTAGATTCACTAATTATTGATTTTTATTAAAAAAGTGTAAATTAAATCCATGATTGCAGCATATAATTATAGTATTGCTATAACGTCGTTATTTAAAAAAAATAAGAGAGAAAAAAAATGCATGAAAAATTTTACGAATACCTTCAATTAATAATATTTATACCCTAGTAGTATTTAAAATTCTTTATTAAAAATATAATATTTTTATTGTGTGTGTAGTGATACAAACTAATCCAATTCTAAAATATAATATAAATTGACCCTAAATTAGCTTCTTTTAGTTATGCCTTTATCATTTTAATATTAATCAATGTTAAAAATATATTAATTATTGTAAAATCGACCTGACAAATTTGGAACAGTGCACACTGATGACGGTTCGGACGCAGATTTACATGAAATTAAGCAGCAATTGGAATCAAAAATGGGTGCGCAAGAATTACAAGAAAAATTAACACGCGCTAGATCAAGAATTTCAGAAAGTCAAAGCGAGTCAGGCTCTATAACTGATAGAAGATCATTAAATGGTTCTCTGAAAAGGTAAGATAAATTGTATGATAGAATTATCATTACTAAATTATACGAGACAAAATTTATATTTATTTGAACATCTTTTATCATCTGCCCATAGGCAATATTCTACGGAAAGTCAACAGTCTGGAAACTATGTAACTGGCAATAGTATAAAGGAAAAAAGTGCATTACAGCCAAAGATAGGTGAAAAATTAATCGAAGTTGAAAAGGCTGAAACTGGCAGTGTAAGAGAATCATTCAATATATATATATACATAATACTCAATAAAAATATTTTGATATTCGATAATTTATGATCCCGTTTTAAATTAGGTAAAATGGAAAGTGTATTCCCATTATTTAAAATCTATCGGATGGTTCCTATCTATATCTACAATAGTTATGAATGCTGTTTTCCAATCATTCAGTATCGGATCAAATATTTGGCTTAGCGCATGGTCAAATGATAATATGACTTCTGCGGATGGTAAAGTCATAAATGATGAAGCAAAACGAGACATGTATCTAGGAGTATATGGGGCTCTTGGTCTTGGACAAGGTATGTTACAAAAATTATATTAACTCAATATTTTATTTTCTAAAGTTGACAGATTATGGTATCGTTTATTTCCTGTGTAAAATTTGAGTATTTTCATGGAAGTATATTTTATTCAGGTAAGCTGTTTTATGTCGTGTTATCGTATATATTATTAATACAAATACAGAAGCCGATTATTTGTTTGTGCCACTAACAAATTATAATGTTTACTCGTGCTGTTTTATAATTTTATTTATTGTAAAAAACAAAAAAAAAGGGCATGTTCCTTTACATATTTTTATGGGGATATTTATGTCCATATCAACCTAATACGAGATTTATGGATTCAAAAAAAAATTTTTTTTTGTCAGTACACTACATTAAATTATTTTTCTTTTCTTGTTTTTTTATAACAGAGGATTTTATTTCTTAATTATTCCAAAATTATTTTTAAAAACGTATTGCCACACATTCTTCGATAATATACGTTAATCAGATGTTCTAAGTTCTAAGTGGTAGTGCGAGTGTGGTTTGCTGTGTCAATAAAGCATTCTTATAATAATCTTATATTATTAAAACTTCTGCTTTCTAGTAGCATATGTTTGAACACAAATATGTTATTATTGATATCTATTAACTAAATCTATTTTTGCATGTATCTTCCTTTATTTCTTTTAATTAAAATATTTTCAATTTCTTATAACATAGAATAGAGAAATTTAAATTAAAATTTGGATGTTTATAGAATATATGTTTGGAGCTTAATATTAAATATGAGCATGAAGTAGTTGAATAACAAATTTCATTTATTTGTATGTTACAAAAAAAAAAGAATATAAAATATTCTTGCATAAGTAAAGATGGATGTACATACCAAATTATGGAAATCTATATTTCTGTGTTTCTTTTTAGTTAGAAACTATGTTTCTGTAGTTAATTTTGGAATTATTTTGCAACTGTAATTACTTACTATCAATAATATCAACAATTTGTTTCACAGACTTATGTTGCACTTTCCAAATTATTAACAAAAATGGTGTTTAAATATTTAACATTGTAAACGTTAAAATGTGTACATAAAGGCTTCTGTTTTCATTTTATGACCAAAAAATCGTACAGATATTTCTACATTCTGCGACAATACTTTCATAATTGGTATACTTTAAATTGATGCTATTTAAATAATTATTATATTGTATAAAAGAAAAAAAAAATTATATTAAGAACCTTTAATACGCGATAATAATTGCACTTATTTCATACTACAATTATTGATTTGTTGCAATAAGTTCCAATTAAATTTCAGCGACTTTTGTGATGCTTGCACAGCTGGCGTTGGTTATTGGCTGTTTAAGGAGCAGTAAATTGCTGCATTCAGAATTGTTATTTACCACACTACGATCACCTATCGGATTCTTTGATACTACTCCATCTGGCAGAATATTAAATCGTTTTGGAAAGGATGTTGATATAATAGACAACGTTTTGCCACCAAATATTAGGGCCTGGTTATTTTGTCTAGCGTCGGTATGTGAGATTTCAAATTAATCTCACAGAATAGATTAAAGTTCTTTTTATTTTGTTAAAAATTACACACCTATGTTGCTTAAAAAAACAAAAAAAAAAAACAAAAAAAAATCACAACTAAGAATAATGGTCCACCAATGGGTACAAAAATGTGTAATTAATTCATATAAGCAAAATGTAGGAAAACTGACATCTTAAGTTTTTGTGGTTTTTCATTAATAGAGCTGTTTTTGTTATAAATGTAATGGGCTAATAGTAAAATGGAAAATGTAGTAACAAATTATGTAGCTTTTTAACTCTTGATAGAGAGTAATACTTAGTTTCTTCTGCTTTGTTCGATCGCTATATATATATAATTTATTTATTGCTTTTACTATAACTTTGCATACATTTTTTTTTCTTGGTTTTTTGTTTTCTTTTCGTTTGTAATGCATCTCCTCTATTCATGCGTGATTGCAATAAGGAACTTACACATTATACTGGGCAGGTGATAAGCTGTAATCAAAACTGTTGTTCGTTTTTTTAATGTCATCAAATTGATTATGAAATGACGTAAATGTTAATATAATTTGCCAATTTAATATCTACCAAAGTTGTCACCAATCATTGTAGGCCTGACAGTACTTGGGATGGCGTTTTTCGCGGCAAAGGGGATGGTAATCGCTTCCACGTCTCTCTTCCAGAAAACAGTGCGCCATGTTCTTCACAACCCGATGTCGTTCTTTGATCAAACGCCAACTGGTCGCATTCTTAGTCGACTCGGTAAAGACACCGATGTTGTTGACAATATTCTACCAGCCATACTGCATTCTTGGATCTCTTGTCTCTTTCGGGTATGATATTTTTCACGTTGAAATTACAACGTTTAACAAATATTGATTCTTAAAAAAATTATTACAAATGAATACTTTCTAATCGGTCAATATTATGTTGTCGACTTGTTATAAGCAATTGCTTATTGATTTTAAATGTGCTAATTGGGGCACATTTTTTCCCCACGACATCATTCTTTTTCTTTTTTTTTTTTTTTCTTTATCAAAGTTTACCAACATTTAATTTCAAAATCGATTCTTGAAATTTGCCATTAGCTTAAGTATAATGTCTATAAAAGTATACTGGTACTTTTATTGCTATTATTTTTTTACTCTAAATTGCTTGTATGGAGATCGATCGTTTCTAATGTTTTACGTATCCTTTATTACACTTCGTGTATTTAGTTTTATTAAAATCATTCAATGACAACTTCTGGGTTCAGTTGTCCGAATTAGTTATTACACGCATCATCATTGGCTTTAAATTAAAGAAAAATAATTCTAAAACATATTTTAAAATCGGGCCAATAAATTTGTATCATTGCATGTTGATCATTGATGTTTGATTCTATGAGTATTTTTTTTTTATATTAAAGAAACAAAATAATATTTATACAGACTGCATAATATTCAGCATAAATAGATTATAATAATACCATTTGTTCATATATAGTAAACTGAATTAAATTCTTGTTCTTTATTTGAGCAACAACTAATTAGATCATTTTTGATATTATAAAACGGATAATATCAAAAATTATATAATAATACATATATACATTTTCTATACCAAATAAGTATGTCGTAGATGTATAAGTTAACTACTCGTTAATTAAATATTTAAAAAATGTATATTTATTCGTTACATGCTAGATAAAATTTATCAGTTGTCCTATACAGTTGCAAAAATACATTAAATTATTTCAAACAACTTAGAAACATAATGCTTTACATGCTAATATATATTATCATATAAAAAATTATGGACAATTTACTATTTAATTACTTATAATACTTACGAATCATCGTTTTACAAAGTTAGTAATATTTATTTATAAATATATTTTACAACTGTTTATGGAGAAACAGTATGGAAATTGTAGACAATTTGATATTATTTTTAATATACTAAAGATGTCAGTTTCATTGAAGGAGTAATGGATTTTTTATTAGATTCTACATTAGGACAAATCAATTGAATGAAAACTTCTTACATTCATCTATATTTTTTTTTTATGGGGGAGGGGGCAGGGGGGATGCAATATTTATAGATCCATCATATTAATATACATAACAATTTCATCATTATTTGGTATTAATGATTGAAAATATATTTTGTTATGAATATTATATAAATAAAATAATTACTCAATACTATTACTGTATGTACATATAAAATATAAGAAATCATATATGATTATGATTATATATAAAAGTTATATTAAAAGATGCATGTAATGTCATAAAATATTCAAATATTTTTAAAGTGTCTATTTAAAATCGAATTCATATTCATATTTCATTTGTAAATATATCATGGGACACATCTTGAACTGACTGTATGTGCCAATATATTTAAAAAAAAAAATTCTGTTTTAAATGTGTAATTTTTTTAGCAATTAAGGTAATGGACACAATTATACAAGTAATGTATTTATTTAAAGGTAGTAATGCTTGTGCTTGTTATATTTTTAATACTGTATATTTGCTTGCACTGTTTTTACTGTCTTTTAGAAATGTCTTTTTTTTTTAATACAGTAAAGGTAATTCCCATTTTTATGAATTGATTTTTTCTCCAATCTCTCTTTCATATTGTAAGAAAATATTTGATAATGTTAATTAAAAAAAAAAGGAAAGATTTTTTAAACATTATATTATTAAGAAAAAAACGGGAATTATCTGTACGTATATCAGTCTATTCTTGAAAAATGTTTTCATTATACTTTTGCATGTCACAGCAAACTTCACCCCCTCGCATAACATGAGACGAACAAGAATTAAATAGGTCAAATTTCATTTTGAAAACTTATAAATCAAAGTACATTTATTTTATGTCGAATCATTGTTTGCATATTCATTATTTATAATGTGGCTTATAAAATTTTCAAAAATATTCACTTTCAAGATATTGTTATAAAAATTTATTAACATTATCCGATGGTTATAATCGATAGAATTCTATCTATTGAGAATTAATATACGTCTGTAATCTTAAAAAAATCTTATTTTTATGTAATATAGCATTGGGTCCTTAAAATTATTGACCATCCGCAATGTGGTTACAATGAAAGCTATCAATGTCTGATGTTGTAGCGATGGCGAGTTTTTTCTGCGATTTGGCACCTCAGCTGGGTTGCTGGCTGGCTGCTCGCCAGATGCACATAATGATGCTGCGTGCTGTGATGCGTGCTCCATTGACCTTCTTTGATACGACACCTACTGGTCGTATTATCTCCAGGTTTGCTAAAGATGTCGACATACTGGATACATCTCTTCCTCCACAAATTTCCGATAGCATCTATTGTCTTTTCGAGGTAATTTTTGGAAGAGATCTGAATCCAAAAGATTAACTTCTTGAATGTTTCATATTATTTTTATATAGATTTTCTTGAACAGTGACGACTCAGAGTCTTCTTCGCTACCTTGAAATAGAAGTTCAATATTTATGTCTTATTTATTATATTTATTATTTGAAAGCACTAGTACATATATACAGGTATTTGGATTCTAACAAGATATATATTTTATACAATTACTCTATAATTACATTTGATAATATAAAAATGTGAATAATGAAATTTATGTGCCGTTAAATTATTAGCTGTATTTTGCATTTTATAAATCGACCGCAGTAGTTTTATATGCATATTTATTCTTTATAAAAGTTAAACAAGTATAATTGTGTCCGTTTTATAAATGCTTATTGTGTGAATTTTCTATGTATTATGGAAAGTTAAACATATTAGATGTGTTCCTGTGATGTACGATGGATGACAGGGCACAATTTTAAATTTGTATATTGAATATATATATGTGTGCGTGTGCGTGTACACAATTACACATATATATCTATGTATGTATGTGAGTGCGTGTAAGAAGGATAATAATTGTGTTTAAGGTACATGTTGGTGGACCTATGGCATATATTTATCAATCGTGTTCTGCCATGTTATGGGTGTCTCGAAAGACATGGGTGTTTTATTTTATCAGATTGTGCATGTGTGATATTTCTATCTTTCTTATGTGAAATTATTTCTTTTTTTTTTTTGCTTCGAATATCATAAATTATCCCCATAATATGCATAATATATTATAATTTAAATTTGTTGCTTTTATATATGAAATTTCATAATCAAAAGCTGTTATAGGACATATAGCAATAAATATTTTGTTTTTGTTTTTATAGAAACAAAGTATATAAATTTAACTCAATTAATTTAAAGTATATATTCCTATTACAGGTAATAGCAACTCTGTTCGTTATCAGCTTCAGTACTCCAGAATTTATTTCTGTGATCATACCGATAGGATTAATTTATTACTTCATACAGCGCTTCTATGTCGCTACTTCGCGACAATTGAAACGTTTGGAATCAATATCGAGATCTCCTATATATTCACATTTTAGTGAATCTGTAACTGGTATGCAAATTTTTTCTACTGTATTATATTCTTTATTTCGGAAAAAAAAGGAAAAATAAAAATAAAAATTAATACATATATACATATACTTTAATTTCCAGGAGCTCAAACAATTAGAGCATTTGGTGTCCAGGACAGATTTATACAAGAATCAGAAAGCAAAGTAGATTTTAATCAAGTTTGTTATTATCCTGGTATAATTGCAAATAGGTATATATATATATTTAATGTGTACTATTTTTTTTTTCTTTTTTTTTTTTTTTTTTTTTTTTTTTTTTTTTAAAAATGACATAATTGGTAATAATATATTCAACATATGATACAAACGTTATAGATGGCTCGCAATACGTTTGGAGATGGTTGGAAATTTAATTATATTCTTTGCTGCATTATTTGTTGTATTAGGAAGGAATACTATTAGTGCCGGTATCGTTGGATTATCCGTCAGTTATGCTTTACAGGTGAGATTACTTTTATATCAAAAGTATTGTGTCGTGGTCTTTTTCTTTTAATTTGTTATTACAATTATCCCACGTGTTATAAAAAAAAAAAAAAAGAAAAAGAAAAGATATGATAAAATCGGATTATAATATTCTTTTCAGATTACACAAACTTTGAATTGGCTTGTACGTATGACTTCTGATGTAGAAACAAATATTGTAGCAGTAGAGAGAATAAAAGAGTATGGCGAAACTCCTCAAGAGGCACCTTGGGTAAATCCGGAGAATGTACCTCCGAAAGAGTGGCCCGCAGAAGGTCACGTCGAATTTAAGAATTACAAAGTCCGTTATAGAGAAGGATTAGATCTTATTCTCCACGGTTTAACATTTTCGGTCAAGGGAGGAGAAAAAGTCGGCATTGTCGGTAGAACCGGCGCTGGCAAATCTTCCTTAACGTTATCTTTATTTAGGATACTTGAAGCAGCAAGCGGGAAAATCATTATTGATGGTATCGATATTGCTACCTTAGGTCTTCACGATCTTAGAACTAAACTGACGATAATACCACAAGATCCGGTATTATTTTCTGGAACTTTAAGAATGAATTTAGATCCATTCGATCAACACACGGACGATGAAGTATGGAGAGCATTGGAGCGTGCCCATCTTAAATCTTTCGTCCAAAGTACAAACAAAATATTATATTCTTGAATTCGCACGTAGACAAAATAAAACAAAAACAGTAATATTTGATACATAAAACCGTGTTTAACCATTTACGTTAAACGTTTTATTTTAGATTTATTTAATGGTTTGCTGCATGAAGTATCCGAAGGAGGTGATAATCTCAGTGTGGGCCAACGACAATTGATATGTCTGGCACGAGCCCTTCTTCGTAAAACCAAAGTTCTCGTATTGGATGAGGCAACGGCTGCAGTCGATTTAGAAACTGATGATTTAATTCAAAGAACAATTAGGGAAGATTTTAAGGATTGCACAGTTTTAACAATAGCGCATAGGCTTAATACAATTCTTGACTCCGATAAGTACGTATCACGTTCTTATTTGTTATTCAATTATTTCTTATATAAATAATATATATATATATATATATATAAATGATTATATATTTTGACAGAGTTATTCTACTGGACAAAGGACTCATTATTGAATATGATTCCCCCGAGGTGCTACTTCGAAATTCATCCAGTGCATTTTATAGCATGGCAAAAGATGCAGGGCTGGTAGCTTAATAATTACATGTACATCACAATAATTTGATAGACTATATCAAACAAAATAAAACGGAGGTTTTATTAAATAAATCCTCCAATCAAAAAAACAAAAAAGAATGAAAATGCATTGATAAAAAGCTGTGAACAAATTATAATCATTTATAATTTACACTATACATTTATCTATATATAGATACGTTCAAAATATTTTTTAAGAAAAATTTAACATCATAATTAATCAATGTCAGGCACAGCTTAATTTTTTAAATAGTTTAGATACATGTTTGTTATTTAAAATTACTGCCATTTTTAGTAGTGCATGATGCACTTAATGAAAAGAAAATCTACTTATAGAAACAATTATTGCTATAACATTTTTCTTGTTTTAGCACAAAAGATAATTATTTCTAGAATTAATATTATTTATTATTTATGTGTTTACCAATTTTTTTGCAGCTAATTTCTAAGAAAGGTTTCAGCATTGAATTTGAAGCAGAATTAATTCCGCCAACATACGTAAATAATATAAAATTCTGTTGTGTAAATTAAAGTTCATCTGTCGAATTACTTATAAAAAAAGAAAAGAAGAAAGAAAAAAAAATTATAAAAAGTAAAAAAATAATATTTCGATAACAAAAATATCATTTCTAATTTATTATTCTTGTAAATTGATAAAATTTTATACAGTATTTAACAGATTTTACATTTATAACAACTATAATCTATCAACAAGCAACATATTAGCATGCGCCTAGTTTCATGTGATTGTAAGAAGTTTAATTTGTTATTACTAATATAAAACAAAACATATGTATATATATATATATATATATATATATATATATATATGTGATATTAGAATCGATACCAATATAATTCTCTTATAACTATAATTTTTGTGACAAATAAACTTTAATTTACTAACGAATTTTGCCTGTGCAAACAGTGATAGTTTACATTTGTACTTATAAATTGATTAACTATTTTCTTTTACATTATATTTTGTGTGATTGATAAATGATGAATGCTTTGCATATATTTGCTATTAAATCTATCCAGTGCCACATTCTGTCAATACTATTCAAATATTAGCAATAAATATATATAAATTAAAATACTTTGTTATAATACGCGGTTCAAGTTTAAAGGTGTGGCATTGGAGGGATATAAGATTACAATAATACAAAACAAAATGTTTATTTTCATGCAAGCCTTGTGAAATTATTGCAAAAACCCTGTATGAGCGTTCAATTTTGTAGATTAAATTTATACATTTCTTTATTGCAGAATAATTTACGTACTATTTACTATAGCATTTATGTACAAGATTAGATGTAACAAAAC
Organism: Dolichovespula media; assembly: GCA_911387685.1. NCBI lineage: Eukaryota > Metazoa > Arthropoda > Insecta > Hymenoptera > Vespidae > Dolichovespula > Dolichovespula media. The sequence goes on from OU426873.1 coordinate 1,711,394, forward strand.
TATTACAATGCATTTAAAATACCTCAAATAACATTCGTTAAATTAATATAAGTGAATTTAGAGGGATTAGAATCGAATTAATTTTTAACATTATTTCAATAAATATAAAAATAGTTCTTTCTATGTTTGATACAAATTTTTTAATGCAATTATTGTTAACAAATTTAATGAATTTATTAAATCAATTAAATCAATATTTATTCAATGAATATCGTTGACAAAATATTTATTATAATTATTATTATCCCCTACTTCCATAGATATTGGAATTTGAATTATATATATATATTATTCTTTTGCCCGATTGCAAACTCATATTAACAAGATCATTATACATTTTATGTATGTGTGTATATATATATATATATATATATATATATATACACACATATGTGTGTTAATGTAACGTGGAAATATTTTTTATTATGCAACAATTTTTTCTTATTACACAACATTAACACAAAAAAGTCAATTTATTGCAAAAGTATAGTTCTACGTATAATAAATTCTGCCTTAAAGTAATGTATAAACGTGATCATAGTTATCTTCCTCGTCATAATTTAAAATAAGATTAATTATAAGGAATTAGATGTAACATAGAAAAAAAAAAATTACATCCGAATTTGTTACCGAACGAAGAACAATTAAAAATCGTAGTGATTGATTTTATTTTATGATTATTCAGGAAATGAACGCTAATTCGCCACAATGTTAAATCGATGTTTGAACTCGAAGCACAGACTGTGATGTTGCATTATATTTCATTGATACACCTCCGTTATGTGAATATAAAAAAAAAAAACAAAAAATAATTTTCCGAATATTTCCTTTCAATTTCTGTATTATGAGAGAGTAACATATCCCCGTGAACTTTACATTACATATACCTTGTGCAACCAGAAAGAAAAAAAAAAGAAGAAATCTTCATAAATGCGTCAATTTGTTTAAAGATATTGATAATTATGATGATGATGATGATGATGATGATGATGATAATGTAATAGGAAGTTAAATATTCAAGTAGTTGTAAAAAGAGTAATACGAATATCAATTCACTTGTACGTTTTGAGAAATAATGCATTGGTTATGCAGTTTTGCAATAGCAGGCCTAGTCTACCTTAATAATTCGATAAATATGTATATAAAACTCAGGATAAAAGTACTTTATTTACAATGTGTTATTATAGTTAAAGATAAACCATACACACACACACACTTACAAAATTTGTGTACTTCATTTTAAAGTGTAACAAGCACTTGTACTATCTATAATTATAATTATGCATACGCGCAGAAGGAAAAAGTGCCTTCTCTCGTAATAAATATCGAATTAATTATCTACTTATTAATCCTCTCTATCGAACAATCTAACGCGTTTGAACGAACATTACTTTTTTTTTGTCTATGTTTTGTTTGTTAATTTAAGCTAATAATTATGTAAAAATGCATACTTGTAATGTAAAAACAATATATGAGAGAGTAAATGTCAGCATTTTTAACATAAATTATAAAACAATTGTTAACGCAAATTCAAATGTTTCCTTCGATATCTTTTTTTCTTTTTTAAACTTACCTTCAAGGATACACGGCAATTAGATGCAATTTAAAAGCCGGATTAATCTTGTACTCTAAACATATATATATATATATATATGTTACATAAGTAAAATATGTTGTGTGTGTTTGTCTCTCTGTTTGGTTACGTATGATAAAAACAACACACAGAGAAACGCATGATTGCACTATCATGACTAGTCCATTGCGCGAAAATATATATATATATATATATATATATATATATATATACGATCGCGTGATGTATAATTTGAAAATTCATGTATATATATATATATATATTTCGTTCCTCGAATTTACTTATAATCACATAATCGTAATGAATACAAAAAATAGTTTATTTTGTTTATCTATTCCACATTGTAAATTGATACTTCATTAATCTCTGCATTTTACAATAGTAAAAAAATATCATAAACCGCATGATAATTGGTTTATAAGAAAACTATTAATACTTTTAATACCTCTTAACTTATAAAAAATAAAGGATTAATAAATTTAATAATTACAATAAATAATTCCTTTCAAATGTCTATAAAGGAGCCACAAAGGTAGAAATAGTGCATTATGATTTTGATTTATTAAAGACAATAGTTATAATTGGAATCTAAGACTGCTCGCAATTTAACAAATTTACATAATGAACACAGCACAATTGTTCATCAAATATTGAATATTTCTTGCACAGATAGTATTACAATGTAATTGTATATAAAGTGGCAAAGAAATTAAGGTATAAACATTCTTTTTTTACAAATACATAATTTTTTTTTTAAATACGAACAAGTTATTATTTATTGGTTTATTTATGTGTATGTACGTACACACATATCATACGTTTCTTGTGGAGATATGACTTGTAAAATAATAAATATAACGTCGAATTATTTTATCTTCTTTTTCTCTTTTTTTTTCTTTTGTTTTTTTTAATAATCTTAGGAAATAATTTAATTAGAATATTTTTTAACATTATTATAAAATATGTTTATCACATCATCTAACACTTCTTACATCTACATAAAAAGTATGTAAATTATACTAGTGGAAATATTAAAAAAAAAAAAAAAAAGAAAAAGAAAAAAAGGAATAGGAATGGATTATATCTTATGAAGTTATAAGAAGTGTTATGATCATAAAAGTAATGTCATATAGAAAGTATTTCTTATAGAAATAGTCTAACAAAATAAATTATCAATATAAAAATTTCATTTTTATTGCAATGTATTATGCATAGCTCCACAGTACAGATAAAAAAAAAATGTCAATTACTTCCGAGAAAACAAGGCTTTTACAAATGTATGAAAATATTACCATAAGTTCCTCAATACATATACCAAATAACATTAAATAACAAATATTTTTAAAATTTGCGAGGCTCCTGCAATTGTCTAAAGATTGAAACTAATTGAATATATTGCATACACACAAAAATGTATATAACTTGGGTAGATACATTTACATGTGTGTTTATGTACATTAGTACTAGTAAATTGTTCTTTTTTTTTTTATTGTGTTAACTTATAAGATAACATATTTTATACTAACTCTAAATCAAGCATTATTTATCTTTTTTACTTAATTCATCCATTGAACGATCTTTGATGGATCGTTCTTTTTTATCACTAACTAATTGAGCTTCCATTTCACCTGAAAAACCAAATTCGTTTACTCTTGAATGATCAGTCTTATATATCCATCTCTGATATAAAAATATAAAGAAAACTATATCATCCCGGAAGCAACCAATTCTATAAAGTGTTGGCATTTTTATAACAAATGCAAAAATATCATCGATGAAAGTGTTAAGGAATTTATATGACATCATACGCCAAGGAAGATGAGCTACACTTTTAAGTTTATAATTAATAAATAATTGTGGTGTCATCATGATAAACCCAAAAGTTAATAAAAATCCATATAACATACTCAATACCCAAGAATACCATCCCTTATGTTCTAAATACATTAAAGAGTAAATTGCATAACCTCCTAAGAGTGGAAAAAGAGCCCATGACAGATACTTAAATGCATGCCTATCGTACTCTTTCGTAGAAGATTCCACATATGAACCTTTATCATGGAAGGATATTTTTGGAAAGACATTAAATATTCTTGATTCTCTATCAACAGTAATATCTATGACTTTGTTAATCTTCCATATTTCAATACACAAACCTATAGCACAACTAATGCGAACTACTGTATTTGTTTCATTATCTAACACATAAAGTAGGATAACAAGTGATTGAAAAACATTGAAAAAGACAGATCGTACTGATAATCCTTCTAAAGATTTACGATTATTCCAAAATTGAATATCTAGAAACAGATAAATCAGAATTAGTAAATCATAAGTATGAGATTTGTAGATTGATATTAACTCACCATTTTTAAATGCTAAAAATTCAAATACACTATGTAAAATTGATATAATTATAGTCAATCCCAACAAATAAGGATTTGTTTCTAATAATGTTTCTTTTAATGTATCCTGATCAGTATCATCCTCATCGGTTGTAACCCCTAAAGAAATAAAAATTAATTCAATGTATTTTTCAGATTTTAATTAAAAACTTTCACGATGTTTTCATTATCGCATACCTAAAACTGAAGATGACCACTTGTTTCTTATAGATTGAGCTGCATAGATCTGCCATTTGAGTAATGAAAGAGGTTGATATATCAATCTAAGCTCTAATTCTTTTACGCTACTGTTTAATGGTTGGTAGTCACGTTGCATATTCCAAAAATCATTCATATATATAACTGGCGTATAATATGATTTTCCAGGCAGGAAATTTATATCTATATATATTAATCACAAATTAATTTTAGTTATATTTATAATCGTTTGCTTTTCTATTGTACCATAATTTATAACTATCACTTACATTCATCTAAAGGTTGTGGTACTTGTCCATACATCCAATTTGTTTGATCAGTTACTAAATTAACAGTTAAATTTGGATGCCAATGCGAGACATACTCTTGATCCATTATCTCTGCTTTCTATCGAGATAAAAATTTATGTTAAAATTTTTACCATTTTTTCTATGTTCACGTTACTTATTAAACGTTGAAATAAATTTGTTCACTTACTTCTATTTCTTCTTTAGTTGCTGTCGTTTCCCCAGTTAATAAATTATGTCTCTTTTGATATCGAATTTTTTTGAATTTATTTAACATTTTTTTTCTATAAGACATATGATCACCGGCGTAAACATTTGTGCCGGCTTTAGGATTTGGAGATTTACCAGTTTTAGTGATATATACATGAAGATAAATAGAACCATTATTTTGTAATTTATCTGATGGAGTAAAAGTATATTGCAGATTTCTAGAACCATCATTATTTTGTCCGCTATACCAATCACCATAAATCAATCCTTGTTCTAACCATATTAAAGCTTTTGGATCATCAAATTTAAAATCTTCAGCTTCTGACAAATAAATATGTAGATCAAATGATGTTCCATTCTCAAATATATTCACGGCTTGTAATTTTGGAATACTATTGCCATTATTAAACGATGCAGAATTATTGTCCGGTTGGTTACGCTTTAATAAAAAACTGATTAAATAAACGATCAGTGCTCTAATGATTAAAGATTTTAATAATGCAAAAAAGGATTCTAAACGAGTAGGTTGGTATTTCTTTCTTTCTTCTTCTATGTCTGCATTGATCTGTAAAAAAAAAATATAAAATTCAGAATTATCATCCGTGATATAAATATACATGTATGTAAGAAGAAAGAAAAAGATAAGATTTTTCCGCAGTTGCAATCAGATAATAAATTTAATGCATTCATTCCATTTTTATATATATAACATAAGTAATATTTCTTTTAATTCTGATCAATATATTACACATTTTACAGACAATAGATATATTCTCATTCTAAATACAAATTTTTTTGATAAATATCCATAATACGACGTCATCGAAAGACAATGACTTTTGATATTATTTCAATAATAACTATTATATATTTGATAAATTTTCAACTTACATCTCTCTCTTCATTAGACGGTTCAGTCGAAACTACATCACCATTTTGCTGATTATTATCCATGTTTTTTTTAACATCTACTTCTGGCTGATCACAATCGTCATCGATATCACCCACCATCGGAGATCAAGTTTTAATGAAGATTAGAATCTTCCTTCTGCATGAATCTATGGATATGTATACTACCGCTATCTAGTGTTAATTTTTCGTACTAAAATTAGACGCGCGCAAATAACGCATACTCACGATAAAATATGCCGTATAAAATATGCCCAGTCCAAAATGTCGTCGGTGTTATAACAAAGACAAGATAAGTATATTATTTTAATGCAACATTAATTTTATAACAAAATACTAAACAATGCTTTAATACAGAAGCAGGCCTTTCATTGACCTTCATCATAAAATTATTAATTTATCACTAATATTTGCTTTAAATTATTTTTCTCTATTTAACAATCTAATGTTTCTAAACCTGAACCGTACATTATTATTACTAACAGAACTTTATGCGAAAACAATATTTAGCTAGTTTATCTAGTACATGTATATATATATATATATTTTTTTGTTTTGAAAATATATTTATACAAATACGAATATACACGAAACATATCGTACATATTTTTTCTTTTTCTATTTCATTTATATTGCGACATTTTATTGATTATTTAGTAACGGCATTATAGAACGTTTGTACCTATATAGGTATAATTTTTGGTATTTATTTCATATCTTCGTTACCAACCAACATGTTACCAAATATATTTATGTTGGCATTGGTTAACATCTTTTAACATTTTAGTTTCTTATTTTATACATATCTTTAAAAGTTCAGTTATTTCAGTAATCATTTTTAATGTTTTATTCATATTTATAAAGTTCATTTTTCCGATTAAATAAAAATATGGATTGTTTTTACATTTTTTATGTATACATATACACACAACACACAAGCTTAAAAATATTTTTAAACATGGTAAGATGTTCGATAATTATCATGTTAAAACGTTTATATAAATGAAAGATGATAAAAAATTATATTATAGGTGACAAAAAGAATCTATCATAATGTTTTCCTAGAAGTTTTGATGATTTTTAATAGGTTGAAGAGAAAAAAGGACTTACGGCTTCCACAGAAGGTGTAACTTATGTGTATCCAACAATTGACGGTGCTCACACCTGTATGATGATATTGATACCTGCACTGCTTTTACTGAATTGGATATCTTATGCTTATTTGGAGTTAAGGACAAGAATAGGTTTGACAAAATCCATCATTAATAGTAAACGTTATACGAACCTTCGCAATTGAAAAAGAAAAATTATCTATATATATATATATAGATATACGTGTATATATGTAGAGATATACGTGCATATATGTAGATATATATGTATATATGTATATTTATATATATATGTGGTAGTATTACTCCATATTGACGCGAATTGGCATCCATGAATCTCGTATATTAGAAAACGTATAATAATGGCTTTGTACAAAACCCGTGCAACGAGTCTTTTTGCAAAATTGTTTCAATGGCAAAAGTTCGGATGACGATAATTCCGACGTGGAAAGCGAATGCACAATAAGTGATTTTACATCAAAATTACCTGACTTTTTAGGTCAACCAGGATTAAAGACAGTATCTGTAGATTTAAGTAATATAAAATCGTGCTTCGAGCTCATTATGGGAGACGATTTTATAGATATATTCGTTAAGGAAACCAATAGATACTATTATCAGAACAATCCAAATAATAACGTTAATAGAGATAAAGAATGGACTGATACAAATATTATTGAAATGAAAAAATTCATTGGTCTTCTTATATTAATGAGATTGGTTAGAAGGATTGAAATAAATGACTACTGGTCCACCAATCCATTAGTTCAGATTTCTACTTTTGGCAATACAATGACAGAAGAACGATTTTGACAGATATGGAAATATTGGCATTTTAATAATAATGAAAACTGCAAAAGGAGACTAGATAAAATTAAACCTGTAATTTCATATTTGAAGGATAAATTTTTGACAGTATACAAACCAAAGAGAGAATTATTCCTACACGAAAGGATTATATTGTGGAGAGGAGACTTGTCTGATTATAAACACAATCTTACAAAAATTAAAAAATTTGGTTTATTGGTAACCATGGTCTGTGAAGGCGTCACAGGATATATTTGCAATTTTAAAATGTCTCGTGTAAAAAAACGTAAACGCAAATCAAAGTTACCTTCTTTATTGAAACCTTTTTTAAATTTATGGCATCATGTGTATACAAACAATTATTACAATAGTATCAAAATGGCACAGAAATTATTGAAGAAACAAACAGGTTTTTGTAGAACTTTAGTAAGACATAAAAGTGTGCCTAATCGTTTAAAAAATTTAGACTTAAAGTTCAACGCAACCAAATCCTACAGAAAGAATAATGTCTCGATTCAAGCGTGGAAAAGAAAAACAAGCATTTTATATATGATATCCACCATTCATTCTCCAAATATAATTGCGAGTAAATGCCATAAAACAAAGAAAAGAATGAAAATGCCAACTTGTGTGATAGAAAGTAAAAAATATATGAAAGATATGGATTGGACTGATCGGGATCTTAAATATTATTTAATTTTACGCAAAACTGGAAAATGGACAAAAAAATGTGTATTATATTTAATTAATTGTGCATTATTTAATGCATATCAAATTTTTAAGAAAGAATCAAAAAAAAATATATCCTTCAGAAAATTTCTAATACAAGTTGCTGATGAATTACTTAATTCTGCTACAGAAATGGATGAGCAACAACCAAGCAAGTCAAATGTCTATAGAGACTTAGGATATATGTATATATTTATATATATATCATTCATTAATGTTAATTTTTGAATAGGTACTTCAAGTACAGGAAGAATTACAGAACATAATCCAGAAGGCAGTTTGTCCACAGACATGGAGAAGCATAAAATAAGTAAAATGATAGGACAAGGTGCCAAAAAAAATCTTAGAAGAGCCTGCAAAGTATGCAGTGCGGCGAAAAAAAGAAGTTCAACGGGATACATGTGTACTTTTTGTAAAATCCCGCTTCATCCTGGCAAATGTTTTGAAAAATATCATACATTTACAAAAGAATTAAATTAATAACAAAAGAATATTACTATCATTTGCCAGGATGATCATAATAATAGTTCTAATGTATAAGTTATAAATCCTATAAGTGTATATACTATATATAAGATAATATATAAGATAATATAAGATAATGTAAGATAACTTGTTATACATAAGAAGAAAGTATTAAATCCTATAATGTATATACTATATATATAAGTATTAATTGTATAAGTCTTAAGTATGACAAGTTCGAAATCCTATAATGTATATACTATATATAACTATTAATTATACAAGTCTTTTATGTATACCAATATTATATTATATTAGATCACATGGAAATATATTTATTAATTAGATTCTAATAACTCAAATTGTTAAATTTATTCTGTCCACCTATGTGAACAATGTTGATTTGTACATACATAATATAGTCTCATTTCTTCTTCTGCTCTCCTGGTTTGAGCTTGGAAAAATACAGCTTCTCTGTGATTACATTTAGGACATGGATGGTCCTCTGTTCTTGGTAAAGTAGGATCAGATATAACATCAGCAACGATGTGTGTCAATTCACTAAGATTATAAAAGATATAACGTAACATAAATTTAGGAGATAACAGATAATTTAATATAATCGTGTAGCATTGATACGGATTAATACTTACTCAATTTCGTGCATAATTTTGTTTACGTATATACAGTTACTATCGGCTAACTGCTTAAAATCACAATTTCTGCACTGTAAATGTAATTATTTTAAGGTTAAGTTCTGCATTAGTTTCTTTAATGATACATTATTGGATTTTGGGTTAACGAATACTAACCGCATACATAAGCACTTTGTTTTCCTTATCTTCCTTTGGATATAACATATTATTACATTCGTGACAAAACCTAATACCAACAAATCCAGGACCATCATCGTGGGTATCATACCCCGTCATTTTTGACATGATTATTGAAATGTTATATGAAATAGAATAATAAGTAAGAAACATTCATATTTTACGTTGCTTTACGTTGCTTTACGTGAAACATAAAATTTAGTTGCGCGTCTCCAACGATGTAGCAGTATTTAGTATATTCGTATTCATGAAAGTTCGTTATAAGATTATTACAAACAATTTGATTACTAGATGGCACGATCTATTTGTTTGGTAATTTTATGTCTGTTTTATTTCACATCAGTCTTCTATTTACTGTTATATATATAATTTGAATAAAATTTTTGTTTTCAGATTTATTTAATTTTTATGACCAATCAGATATAAATAATTTTTGAACAAGAAGATTGGTTAAACGTAGTTAAATGCACGAATGTCCAATTAGAAATGACGAAGTTCATTCTGATTGGTCCATATATTTTTTCATTTCCACATTTACTAATAAATAATATTATAGCTATAAGAATTAACTTTTTATCGTTTGTTATGAATTAACAAAATTATATTTCGATTTGTAAATAATAATACAGGTATATATAATCCGTTGTTTATATATATATATATATATATATATATATATATATATATATATACATATATTAAAGGTACATATTTTCCATAAACGATTAAAAGATTTTTCATTGGTAAATTTCAAATTGATATCTTTGTGGTATAAATACTGTTTATAATGTCCAGATATAATATTACATAGTATTGCAATATAATTTATTGTTGACCAAATGTAAAAATGTATATTAATTATTTTACCGTAATTACACAAAATAGATAAGAAAGATGTGTCAATATATTTTAATTAGAGCGGGAGAGAGAGAGAGAGAGAGAGGGAGAGAGAGAGAGTGACAGACAGACAGAGAGAGAGAGAGAGAGAGAGAGAGAGAGAGTGAGAGAGAGATATTCCTTTCTAAATTTCTTAAAATTATTTTGATTATTGTTCTGCGCAATGATAGATGCGCATTGTACATATATGAAATTTTACGAGCTTTATCGTTTTACCTTAATGTATCGACAAAGTTGGACATTCGTAAAATCTTATCGTTGTATAATCGTTATGCTAGATACGAATGGCGAAAGAATATTTTATCCTTTGGAAATATTATGCCTAATAAAAATTTTAGTAACTATGCATCGCGTGTAGGAAGTAGTTAGTGATAATGACAGATGGTGCGCTAGTGTTCCACTAAGCTACCCCCAGTCTTACTACCCCCACCCTTCCGTTTCAGCTCCCCTAGCTAGTGCAAATCTCGACGGATGAATGTTTTCTTAAGGGATTCTTCCCGAAACCGACGCGAAATTATAAGAGGAGTCATCTGAGGCTTGTAATTGTGAGTGAAATAATTTATATTAAAATCAATCGCCGTGCAAGCCGATTTGATATTCGTCGATTCATGCCACTTTGGTTTCATAAACTAAGAAGAAACGTGATACTTGTGTTCAAGGCGTTCCTGGGGGGTGATGGTACTCACGCCGACAGCGTCTCCCACAAAGATTTCACCATTTTTCAATTAACAAAAAAATTGTCTGCGTCGCACACACGTCACAAATTCCTCGGTTAACCTGTCGGCTGGTACGCTTTGAACACGTGATTACGATAAATGCCGCGCAAGTAGAGCTTTAATTTCAAAGTTATTTTTATGGGGATTCTGGTTTATATATCCCGAATGATTTGTTTTGTTGCATGCTCCTACTAACGTTCTTATAGATTTTTCTTAGAACTCTCTGCCGTTCCGGTTCTTTTTTTTTTATTGGTATATAGCGTTAACGCGATTATACATTCTAATTTGAATAAGGATTAGTTGCACATTTTATATAACTGAAGAATAGTCTGTATCTAAGTGTAGTTTGGTATATATTGTTGTTACCACAGTTTCTCATATATTGGACAGCCATATTGTACATTTTTTTAACGATGCTGTCGCGTTTCTCGTTAACCTATTCTTGTTATGACTATTCACTTTCTCTCGTGTAAAACTTATCAAATTATCATTTTTACAAATAATACCTCAAGGTATTAATATATAAAAAGTAATTTCTCTTTGTTTTATGTTAAAAGAAATTACGTTAATTTGCGTTTTTAATTCTATTGCTTTATATTAATTTAATTTATGTTAATACCTTTAGTGTGTTATACTGTATATAATGGATAAATGTGTGTGAATTTTGTTATATATTCTTATCTGTATTGCTTGTATCGTAAGTAAAAAAAACTTACGTTGTTGAATCGATGAAGTATATTATTGACACAATAAACTGTTATTTTAACAGTTAAATAATTTAAACAGTTTAATTTTGTTATCGGTTATTACAATTGTTTTCTGTTGTGTTAGATTTACATGTTTTATCATCAAATATTTAATGAATAATATGAATCTATATATTTGAATCATATAACAAATTTATTATTGAAGCTTGTAACAAAAACAGATCCTTTGTTAATTAATGCTCTACATATCTTTTCTTTTTTAAATTGTTTTTGTTTTAATTGATTTATATTGGCTTTAACAGGCTTCCTTCACAGTATATTACCTTAATCATGGAAAGTGGAAATAATTTGCCTAGTCCAGGCAATTATCCTGGTGGGAATCGGCAACAATTTTGTGTATCATGGAATTCTCACCAGTCAAACATGCACAGTGCTTTTCCAAAGCTATTGAGCTCAGAACAATTCGTCGATGTTACTTTAGCTTGTGATGGTGGTTCTATCAAATGTCATAAAGTGGTATTATCTGCCTGTAGCGATTATTTAGAACGCTTATTGCTAGAAATACCATGTACTCATCCTATTATTTTTCTGAGAGATATGAGAATGTGGGAACTTCAAGCATTGGTCGAGTTTATGTACCGTGGTGAAGTATACGTAGAACAACAACAGCTTGCAAAATTGATGCAAGCTGCAGAAGTCCTGCAGGTATGGGATAAATAATGCTTTGGTATATTTCAAAATACTTTAAGGAATAACATAATATATATATATATATATATATATATATATATATATATATATATTTATATATATATATAAACATCATATATACATATATTTAATTAAACATAGCGAAGGACTGACTCACTTGGAATAAATTTTTTTGGTAGGTCCGTGGCTTATCGACTCAGGGAAGTGATAGCTCTTCAATCGAGAGTAACTCACAACAATGTGATTCTAATCCACCTATCACTCCATCAACGCCAACTCAACTTGATGTACCTCATTTCAAACCCGATGACACTCACTCTAATGATGAAGGCAGCTCAAGCTTTTTGGAGCCTACCTCAGTTGCTGGATCTAGTACAGGAAATGTTCCATCTCACAATAATACTCCAACTTCGCAAAATCCAAACTCATCCAATTTTATGGAACATAGTGAAGCATTACAACATTTGGAAAAGGCCCTTAGTGCTTGCGAAGCTACTCTAACAGAAACTCAGGGGATGGTTAAAATGGAACCAGATGAACAATTTTCTCAACAACAAGATGTCAAACCTTATTCTATCACTATGGTACGAAATAGTAACTGCAATCCCAGCAGTCCATTTCCTGCTATAGAAGGTAAATAGAAATATTGATTAAAATATTTGACAATTGATATTTGATTAATATAATTATACATATGCAGGTTATCAAAGACGACAAAGACGTTCAGAAGAAGAACTCAAACAAGCTTCAGATATGGTTGCACGTGGCATGACATTTCAGGTTGCATCAGAAAAATATAATATACCTATCAGTACGATTCGTTTCTATATGGTTAGGAAGGGAATTTTACAAAGGCGAAAGCGTGGTCGTGGTTCCAGCAATCTTGGAGTAAACAGTCAACCTGAAAGTCCTGCAAGCCCACCATTTCATATGATAAACTACCGTTTGCCAGACAGCCTAAATTCCAGCCTACCGTAGTGCTATACCAAAAGTAGTGAGTTTTTAGATTTCAGTTGAATCGAACAAATTATTTGTCGCTAAAGTCAGAGCTGTTCTGGACCATCATCCTTCCCTTTAAACTCTTTATGAGTTTTTCTTTATCCATATGTTATTTTACCACATCTAAGATGTTAAGTATGAACGCGATATGCAGGCGTTAATAAGGATATCTATTACTGCATAAAACTCGTGCATTTATTTTAAATTTTCATATAAAATTTTTAACATTGCATGCACTCTATATAATATATATATATATATATATTATATATATGCATATATATGTATATATATATATATACATATATATATATTATATATATATGCATATATATACATATATATTATATATATACATATATATTATATATATACATATATATGTAAGTGTATATATATACATATATTTATATATATAATATGTACGTGTATATTTATGAATAGGGGTTTTGAACAGCTCTTTTCCATGTATATAAATTCCATATGTGAACGTTCGGACACAGCATTAAGCTAAGCAAGTATTTTCTCCATAAGATACAAAGTTCTTCAATAGCAATGCACGAGATGAACTCAGTGTTTTCCAAAAGACTGATCGCATCCGGTTCTTTTCAGTACAAAGCATCATAAAAACATAGTTTTTCTTGCGCAATTTTAGGATCATAATTTAGGTGACATCTCATATTAATGTTTGTCACATTTGTTAAGTAAAGAAACATTACACATTTATATATTTTTAAACGAGCATATTTGCACAGTATAAGGATGCAGTTATCAGAGATCGAATGTTTTGGATCATAATAATAATAATAATATTAATTGCAAATAAATTTATCCACTATATATTACATAGTTAAATAGTATAAATATTGTTTTGCCCTCGCGCCATTTCCTTTCTCACATGTGGTACCCATTGAATGCAATTAACATATGTTCGCAAATATATAAACACAGATGCGAGTGCGCGCGCACACATACGAAATGGTAAAATATAGTTTGGTAACCATTATCCTCTTGTGCTGTGGTCGAACATAATTCATATGGTTCCTTTCGGGCCGTGTTCCGTTCTTCTACTTAGTGACCAATATGGCCTGCAAATGTGGATAGTGTAAAAGATTTGATTTGAAGTGCTACTTATTAATCATTTTTAAAAGGCATTATCATTGTGAAACCTTTACAAAAGTTCGGATATATCAAGTGAACAATATTTTTTTAAATGACCTCAAAATGTTTTTGATACAATAAGTTTGTAGTTTAAGTTATTTTTTATTACATTATATTTATATAATTCAGCAATATGCATCTTATTATCTTAAGTCACTATGGCATCTGTACACCGCTTATACATATATAGACATATATATATATATATATACACACACATATCATGTATATGTATATATGTCAAATTTTGTCTCATTGTGTATGATTATGTTTCAATAATTTATAATAACGGTAACGATAATAATAATTATAATAATGATAAAAATAATAATATTAATGATATCGATAATGATAGTAATAACAAAGAAGCTTCTTCACTTTTGTTGGGCACAACAATAACTTTTATGATCTGGTAAAAAGCGAAGTACAAAGATCATAAAGTTTTATCCATAAGTCACTACGTTCAAGACTGGTAACACGAGGCGCATATAATCATCTGAAATCGTAGACATTGCAGCTCTTAATCTATTATACAAGTATTTTTGTAGACATCTTTATCAAGGAAAGTTTGTTCTTTCTGCCTGTATTTTACATACCTTGATCATCTATAACGATAAGAGAACCGGTATTTGTTCAAAGTTTACCATTTAACTTTGTTAAACATCACAGGACATGAGAGATCATGACATAAAGTAGTATAATGCTTTTTACATGCTAGTGTACAAATAACAATGTTTGTAATCGTCAATAAGTATCAACCAGTTTTCATAAAAGTGATGTGGCATAATAATCATCACTTTTCTAAATACTGGTTTTGCCTTGTCAAAAAAATTTTGATTGTATAACAACAGCTAAATGGCGCATATACGACGCAATCTTACAGTGTATTGCCTTTGTTAAATAGCATTTGGATAAAGCCATATTTTTCCATGCGATGCAATAATTCAGCAGAGTAAAATAACAATAAATGGAAAACAGCCTAAAATAGGAAAGAGTGCCAGATACATAAATGGACATAAACAATAAGATGCCATGATTAAAATTTATCAGCAGTTACAACATAGTTGCCTGCTTTTCTCCTGCTTTTATAGAGAATCGTTTACCTTTTTTGTATCAGGCAACATGGAGAATGTATACAAGTAAAAGTATACAAATACATAAGTAGCCTAACTGACATAAAAAAAAAATCATTGATAAATGCCTTAATTAATATACACAATGTCGTTTTGTTAAGTAATTATCGTGTAATCAAAGTATTAGAATATCGTAGCTGATTCTGATTTATTTCACTTTTAACGACCGATTTAGCATAGTGTAAGATAACAGTATAGATTATATTTACTAAATTTCATCCAACGTTACACAGTTAGATTCTGCGCTGATGTGTGAAGTGTTACGAAAAAAAAAGATGGAGAACAAAAAAAAAAAAGAAAGAGATGCGTTAGAACAGATTGGAGTACGGTGACATTGATACAGATTGATAACAGAATTCGCGAATATTGCCTGTTATAGCGTCCAAACGGTTGAAGTAATAACTACTTCTTCGTATGTAGCATTCTTTCCAATACCTGTATCGTGTAAATCATTATTCTAAGAGTTCCAGTTGACAAAGGTTTTATACAAATCTATTAAACCAGTATTGCAAACCAATGAAGAATAATTAGTTTTCTAATAACACAGTACGTTTTACGTGAATTTAGTACAGTGCTTAAGTCAGTAATGCTCAGCGTATCTAACAAATATTTTTAGTGAAAATCCGTGTCATACTCACATGTATTATAACGTCTTAAAGTGTGTAACTAAACAACAATCAAAGAAGCGTGAACGATACTTAATAATTATTATCATAGCCACTCTTAAGAGTAAATAGGTAGCCATTTTGAGGCAAATTATATTATATTTAATTATCCCATCATTTGGTCTCCGTTTTTATAGTGGTATTATTATTTTGTAGGTAGGTTTTTACACCTAGTATCAATCGATTTATACCTCTCGCTCCTCTAAATGCATATTTTTAAGATATATTTTTTTCTTTTTTTTTTCTTTCTTTTTTTTTTTTATAGTTACCGAGACAAATATCTCTATTGGCATGATAGGCAGAGCGATCGGGAATTATTATTGTTTCCAAGATAACGCTACATTTTGCGAGAATTATTGTTATGACAACTGTTATATAGTCGCACGATAATAAGTAAGCACAACGTACTCTATTTTATTTGTGAACATGATTTAGGATTAAAAAAGAAAAAGAAAAAGAAACCAAAACGAAAAAAAAGGAAGAAGAAACGTACGATTAATCTGAAATTTGGATAATTTCTAGAGAAAGAAACGTTAAAAAAATGCAAATTCGATTAGAGATACATGAAACAATTAATATTCTATTATTATGCTTAGTTTATAAATTTGTTATTACAAGCAAAATTTGATTAAGACAGAAAGTGTAGTATAATAAGTTGCACAAAACCATGATGCGGTTATTGCGCTTTCGGATGAACATCATCAATGAGTCTTCGCATGCCATTTGGCGTTCTCAAAATCGGCATTATGTCCGATGGTTTTTATACAGGAATCGTTATAGAAAATCATGGAGTTATAGAGAATTTAATTTTTCGAATCTATATACATATATATATATATATATATATATATATATATATATATATCTGATAAGATTAACGAATCTATTATGATTAGTTGTGTGAAGAATCATGTTTTATCTAAAACAAAAAAAAAAATCTTACGCGGAACGAATCGTATACTTCGATCATGGGTTTATCCGAGTTCAACGTTTTCATCGAATTGTCGGTGAAAAGTTTTTCTTTATTATTTTTTTTTGTATTAGCTCACACACAAATATCATTGTAAAATAATAATATTCCGTTTTGTTGATTTTCAATGAACATATCGTTTAAATCTTTAAACTTGTGTTTAAAATGCGTGCAATATTCATTGAGAGGATATCATTGAAGGATTATTGAAAGATAAACGTGCGATCGATGTATCAAAATACGTAAAATGATTTGCGCTTAATGAATTTGAAAAGTTCAGATTGCGTGAAAGAAACGAAAAGAAGAAGAACAAAAAAAAGACAAAGGAGAAAACAAAGGAAAAGAAAATCATGTCGCTTCAATTCGATTTTTGTTTGATTTTATCACGATGAATCAGATTTTATAAATCTAAGCATCTAAATAAACTGCCGTGACACGTCTCTCTCTCTCTCTCTCTCTTTCTCTTTCTCTTCTGTCTTTTTTTTTGCTCTCTCTCTCTCTCTCTCTCTCTCTATCTATCTATCTATCTATCTATCTATCTATCTATCTATCTCTATCTCTATCTCTATTTCTCTCTATCTATCTCTCTCTTTTTTTCTTATTTTTCGTTTTACTTTATTTTATTTATTTATTATTATTTTCTTTTTTTTTGTTCACTCTTTTCCATTATCTATTCGCTTTCAGTAAATATATACATATATATATATAAAGCATGAAAAATAATAACAAATGACCGTGAATGGCAGTGTACACGTTCGAACAGGTAGCATTGATATATTTTTATCAAATATAAACAAATTCGTAAACAAATAAATTCGGGACAAATATTAAAAGGATATGTCGTTCTAAGGAATCATGATATTTTTGAAAGTAACAACGCAGGCTTTTCAATGTAAAAACAAAAAGAAAAAAAAAGAAAAAAAAAGAAGAGGGAAAGGCATAACAAATAGAGACGAAGTTAAAAATCTATATTTATATCTCTGATTTATAATGCCAGATCGCGCGAGCTTCATTCCCTCCTGAAACATTGTTTTTATAACACGAGAATACTTGAAAACGCTGTTCTCTCTCTCTCTCTCTCTCTCTCTCTCTCTCTCTCTATCTCTCTATCTATCTATCTATCTATCTATCTATCTATCTATCTATCTATCTATCTATCTATCTATCTATTTATCTGTTTCTCTGAAAACTTAATGCGTACGCTTTTGTATTATCGTAAGAGGAAGAAAATTTCACGAAAGAGTGTAATACATATATATACATATATATGTATGTATGTATGTGTATAGATTAATTTATATTTGAATATATATATATATGCACACATATATATATATATCATATATATATACATATATCATATATATACATATATACACACATACGTATATATATATATATATATATATATACACCCTTACGGTGCTAATATTAAAATTCTTCGTAAACAGATATCGCGCGCGCGCGATAAATAACGAAATTTTGCTGGAATTACAAATTTGTGACGTTTCTATTTCTTTTTTTTTCTCTCTCTCTCTCTCTCTTTTTTCCTCTCTCTCTTTTTTCTCTCTTTCTCTCTCTTTCTCTTTGTCTCTTTTTCTCTGACACGACTCTAACGGAAAAGTTGCGTATACAAGATTCGTATCCAAAAGCCGGCATTTATAATCTTTATGCAATCCAAGTATTGTTGTTTGATTTAGAAGTAAGCTGTGTTTTAAGAGTAAAAAAAATTGCTTTTAATTTTAAGATCGTGTAACATGTGTTAGTAAGCATGCTTCTAAGTAGATGAATAGGACAACGCTATAACAATAATTATTATAATGAAAACTAATTATAAACATAAGGCATTTAATAAGTGCAAAAGTATTTCTTAATAAAAGTACTCTTGAAAAAAAAAAGAAAAAAAAAGAAAGACCCCTCTTTATTATTATTTAAGATTTTTTTTTTTTCACGCAGTGATATCTATCGACGTATACACATATTATTATTCCCATTTTTCTTTTTTCTTTTTTTTTTTAGGGAATCATCGCTCTCCTCTTCGTACTACACCACACAATCGACGTGCATATATATAAGCATTCATGTTTACTACAACGTCCTCATTTTCATTTTTACTTTTATTTTTACTTTTTCTTTTTCATTTTTATTTCTTCCTCTAGGTTCTCTCTCTCTCTCTCTCTCTCTCTCTCACTCTCTCTCCATACTTCTTCGCAACATTTGTGTATTATTTGCCGATAACGTTTTTACCTCGTACAATTAAAATTTGCCACGATACTACGCGCCAAGAAAACCTTTTTCGTACGTTCTTTTCTCTATATAGAGCACAAAAAAAAGGAAAAAGAAAAAAGACAACAACATTTTGTTTCTTCGTAAAACGTAAAAGCGGGCTTTGTAAGCGCTTAAGAAAGTTTATTATCCCCCTTTGCCAAGAAAGCTTTTCTGACAAACGTAAATTTCCACTTTCTCTCTCTCTCTCTCTTTTTTGACTCCGCCCTCCTCCTACTCCACCAACCCTCTCCCTTCTCTATCTCCTCTTCGAGTTTCGTGCTTTTTACCCCCTCCACAGCGAGTCGTGGAAAAACGGAAGATGGGGATGGGGGACTTTCCAAACCGAGCGGATTTTCGCCTTTGTCATTTTCACGAAGCTGAGAAGGCACGTAGCGTGTCTCCTCCCCTCTTCCCTTACTCACGCCTCCCCCTTTTTGGTTTTCTTTCTTCTTCCTTTATAGCTTTACACTTTCACTCTCTTTTCGGTCTCTCTCTCTCTCTCTCTCTCTCTCTCTCCCCCCCCTCACTTTCATCCTCCTGGCCTTCACTCCTCCTCCCTTGTAACCATCCCTTTCTTTCTTCTCTCTCTTTCCCACCTTTCCCTACCCAAGCTATGACTGATTTATCACCGGCTCGTGGTTGAGACACGGCAGACGAACTCGACGAAGACCGATAGCGGTGAGGTTCCTCCAAAATTTTCGGAATTTCCTTTTTTTTTTCTTTCGTTTTGCTTGTTTTTTCTTTCTTTCTTGTTTTGCTTAGTAAGAAAAGTCGCCATTTTTTCTCTTTTCTCTTTCGTCGCATAATTTTTTTTTCTTTTCCCTTCTCTTCTCTTCATCTCTCTCTCTCTCTCTCTCTCTCTCTCTCTCTCTCTTGCTCTCTCCTGCTATATCCCTATCTCTCTTTTTGTATACATCCGCTATAATTTTTATATATTATCTAACGAATAATTATGCGAATTGATTTTTTTGTTTGCTCTTTCGTTTCTTTTCTTTTTTCATCGTTATTCCAAAAGAAAAGGAAAGAAGGAGAGAGAGAGAGAGAGAGAGAGGGAAAGAAGAAAAAGAAAAGAATGCGTCAAACGAAAGGTCTCCGCATTCGCACGACTTTTTTTTCAAAATTGCAGCGACGAGCCGAGCCATCTGGGAAAGTTCAATGTCGTCGGTAGAGAAGGGTTCACGAGAGGTCACGAGAGAGAAAAAACAACCGGGGGTCGCACGACGGTGGGAATATAATAATTTTTTTCAAAATCGACTTTCATCGATCCATTTTAGGGTACGTATTAAATTTGAAAATGGCGGAAGGAAGTATAACTTCGACGATACAATGCGAACGCGAACGTGAAAGAGAGAGGAGAGGGAAGAGAAAGAGAGAGAGAGTTCGATGGGAAGTAATTAACGATATATAATAATATAACAGAGACGATAATACACACGTACACATATATATATTTATCTATATATATATATAAATGTTTGAAAAGAATCGTAGAAGGCACGTTATCGAAGAATATAAGCGACAGAGGGTCGCCGCTCGATAAAGTTTCGATGAGCGAAAATAAGAAAAAAAGAAATAGAAATAGAGATAGATAGATAGAGAGAGAGAGAGAGAGAGAGAGAGAGAGAGAGAGAGAGAGAGAGAGAGAACGAAGAGGAAGACACCGACTTTATCTCTACTACTTTGTCGAGATACTTTAAAGATGTCAGGCTAGGTGGAGAAACGTGACCACTTGTAATCCGTGAGATCGTTCAAATTCGTATCGTATCGGTCGGTCTCGAAAATTGCGTCGTTTTTAAGTGCGAGAGAGAAAGAAAAAAAAATATATATATATATATATAAAGAGAGAGAGAGAGAGAGAGAGAGAGAGAAAGAGGGGAGGGACAGATGATGCCCGGTGCGCAAGCTCTCGCACGATCCCTTTGTGTTATTTTCGTGCGAGAATCGCGCCGTTCGAAGCTTTAAATAGGACCGAGTTTCCGACGAAGAAGGCAGTTTCTAATACCGATTCTACATGTTGGAGCATCGCACCGTATTCGATGTGAGTAAACAATAAACAGGCCTGCGCGCCGCGGAGTGAGAGAGAACGTCAAGTATTGCAAGTATTCGAGGGGGTGCGGGGGAGGATATTATACGTCGAATGGTGAAAATCGATTTCGATTAATCCACAAAATCCTTTTCCTTTTGTTTCTCTTTCTTTCTCTCTCTCTCTCTCTCTCTCTCTCTCTCTTTCTCTTTCTCTTTCTCTATGTTTCTTTCACTTTATTTGTCCTCTCACGTACGTACGAGATCGAAAGTAAACAATGAAGGATATTCCAAAAGCTGGAAAAAATGGAAGAATTGAACGTCGGATAGCATCGGTTCGAAATGTGTTTAATACCACACTAATCGAGATATTTGTGTTTTATCTTTTGATCTAAGATCGATCTTAGATCACCGCGACAGAGGGAGATAGATAGATAGAGAGAGAGAGAGAGAGAGAGAGAGAGAGGAGAGCGAGAGGGGTAAGAGAGAATTAAAGTAAGATACGTAATCGTATCGGTCGCTGTAGTCGGTACGATGGCCGATTTAATGATACACGTATACGCACCGTGCGAACGCGAACACGCGTTACAAAGAGAGAGAGAGAAAGAGAAAGAGAGAGAGAGAGAGAGAGAGAGAGAGGACGCCTCGCCGATTATTTTTAATCGTTTTAAAAGGTACGTTCGTTAAAATTGGCAGCAAACGCAGACGGTTTATACGTTCGTTCCTTCACTACGTCGTACGTTCGGTTGTCTATGCGCGCTCTTTCTTCTTCTTCTTCTTCTTCTTCTTTTTCTTCTTTTTTTTCTTTCTTTTCTTCTTTCTCTTCCTCTCGACGTTACGAGTGACGGTCTTCTCTAGGATTTAAAGGCGTCGTCGTCGACCCGGGGGAAATAGCCACAATAATCTGTTCTCGTTCGTTCATTAAAAATCATTTTCAAACGAATAAATCATGGTCGCGATCGTATCGTTTTGGAATCTTTCTTTTTTCTCTCCAACGAAATGCGAAATGAAAAAGAAAATAATCGTTCCGATCTCTCGAACGGGTCGAAACTTAGTTGGGAAGGGTTTCTTTTTTTTTATATATATATATTTTTTTATATATATAAAAAGACGACGTACACGATCGGAGTAAATTCGAGGAACGGGGAGGCACGATCGCTTCTTTTTTCTTCTTTTTCTTCTTCTTCTTCTTTTTGTTTTCCTTGGTGCAAGAAAGAGAAACGATGTCGGTTTTCGTCGAACAATCCAGCCGGGGAAAACGAAGTTCCAAATCGATAATATTTTGTACCGAACGCGCCGGCAGATTTCTCTCTGGATAACGTCTCTTTTAACGATGCCTTCCTATATCATCGCCAAAATTGTCGACCGACCGTCTTCTTCTTGGCAAAGTTTCCGAGACGAGAAGTTGGGGCGATTTTTCGTTGCTTTCGTGACGCGCATCGAAGCGATATAATCCATCCATCCATCCATCCATCTATCTATCTATCCTATGTATGTATGTATGTATGTATGTATGTATGTATGTATGTATGTATGTATGATGTGTGTAAATACGTACCGTAACGTACGTACGTAAATAACGTATAAAACTATGAAAGTACGTTTATCGAACTACAACGAACGTGCGAAGGAAACATACGCACGAAGGATGATAGCGTGCGTCTTAAAAGTGTTATTAGATGCGTTTTATTTTTCCTTTCTTTCTTTTTCTTCTAATTCCTACGTACACCCCCCCCGAGACGAGAGTCGAAAATCGATCGGAAATTATTTTCGATGTCGTCGTTCGATCTTTATGAAAAAATCGTTCAGGATTTCAACTTTACCGCGCGTTTTTTCTTTCTATTTTTTGTTTTTCTTTTACGAACGCTCACCCTTCCTCTTACACCGCGAATTTTAAAACGAACCGTTTCCACACCGCTTCGTACGCGCGTTCGTAAAATGCACCACGTGGTCAAAGAGTTTTGGCGGCCCGTCCAATTCAATCGATCCCACCGAGCACGTCGACCTACAAACAGAGTTTCTTTCTTTCTATGCGATCGAAATAAATCATCTCCTCGAGTTTCTCTCTCTTTCTCTCTTTCACTCTCTCTCACTCACTCTCTCTCTCTCTCTCTCTCTCGTATACTGCAAGATTCGTGGAAATAAATAAGATAAATTTGTTCGTTGGATAGAACGGAAGAACGTGTAAAATAATACACGTACGATTAGATTCGAATATGTTTTAAAGAACATTATTGAATCGAACTGTGTTCTTTTTCCTCGTGTCGCGTCATTCGTATATATGTCTTTTTCTCTCTGTTTCGTTAAAGGAAATAATAAAAGTGGTTTCTTTCGTACGTCAGAACGAAAATATTACTTACATTGATACGATAATAATGATTTTCTCTTGGAAATTCGATCGTCGGAGATGAAATACAAAAAAAGAGAAAAGAAAGACAGAAAGAAAGAAAGAAAAAGAAAAAAAAAGAACAGAAGAGCAAAGAAAACTATAGAAATCTTGTCGGGGACTGATAAGTTAACAGCGCGATAATATATTCAATATTTGCATTATTTTTCAGATGCCATTGCATTGCATCGCCAACCCGTTGCAACGGGAGTTGGCCGACGCCATTATAAGGTTGCAACCGCTGGATGAAATTCGGATACTTCTCGCGTGCGGTGCAAGGCCAAACGAACCGGTAACCCAAGGTCTGAGACCCCTGCATTATGCCGTATGGCAGAGATACACAGACGCAGTTCAATTGCTTTTGGTACGTGGTGCCGATATAGACGCTACCGACGAGTGCGGATATTCCGCGTTGCATCTTGCGGCCGAGCACGGCTTTCTCGACCTCGTTAAACTTCTATTAAAGTACGGAGCTAAGGTCGATCATAGAAAAGACACCGGGGAACTATTTCCCAGGTAAATAAATTCTTTGTCTAGCTTGTGTGTGTGTGTATATATATGTATATATATATATATATATATATATTTATCGACGAACTCGCATAAGAGATGATCGGATTTATTTCTAACAGCGAACTACTACTAGCTACGTCCACGAGACGTACAACGCTTTGTTATTTTTTTGTTGTTTTTTTTTTTTTTTTTTTTTTAAATAGACTTACTACTCCGTAGTGATCGAAGTTTGTTACGAAGTGGAATTCATTGATCGTACGCCAATAACGGTCTTGTATCGATCCACTGTCACTATCCAACGATCGCGAAATGCGATCGTAAAAATAATATCTATCTCGACACTGTTCGAACTATATCGTTAATCGCGTTTATGTAATGGCAGCGAGTATATGCGTGTACTAACAGGGTGTATATAAAGTTAATATATACGTGTGGGTCACGTTGGTGTCCCGTAGGACTATGCTGTGCGACGAACCTTTGCGATTGGCTTTGAGGAATCGCCACGTAGATGTGGCTAGGACTTTGTTGGAAGCTGGCGCCAATCCAAACAAGAGATATTTCTTCGGTTCGGAGATTAATTTGGTTTCCCCGTTGGACCTGGAGTGTATGGAACTTTTATTGGCCTTTGGAGCTCAACCCAATATGAGGGATCGAGCTGGATTGACACCTCTTATGAAGGCTACGAGATCGCCCCAGGTGAAATACGCAAAGATCGAAGAACGGATTACGTTGTTATATTATTTGTTTTTTCTTGTGACTTATCTTCACTTGACTTTTCTTTTATTATATCAAGGGTATCGTATCCGTACTTCTGTTGTTGAGTTACGGAGCGGACGTGAATTCAATGGCCGACGCCAGGCACGATTTTCGTACGGTTCTGCATTACGCGGTACTAGGTGGGGATCCAGCGGTTATCAAACTTTTGTTAAAACAAGGTGCTAGGTTAGACCTTGGACCGGATTATCAAAAGCCGACCGCATTAGATTTGGCCATACTCAAGGGCGATCCATCGATCGTCGAGATGTTATTGGAGTCTGGTAAGTGTCGCTTGTAAAGATTGACATAAATAAAACTTTTTCTACGAACGATTTCTAATTTTAAATGATACATACATTCTCTTTTTATTAACCATGCTGACCGAGATATATGTATATATAAAGACGTACGTATTATTACACATCTATGTATATCAATATATATTATTTATTTAAGAGTTACGACGCGGTTACGTGACCGTAAGAGATAAATAGATAGATAGATAGAGAAACAAATAAAATATGCTCGATAATCTCTCGGTGTATGAATAATAAAAAGTAATTTTTATTTTTAGGTGCGGACGTGAACGCGACATCGCCGATCATCGGATCGGCCCTGCACGTCGCTTGCGCCGACAACATACCGAACAGACTCCAAATC
Source organism: Dolichovespula media (assembly GCA_911387685.1). NCBI lineage: Eukaryota > Metazoa > Arthropoda > Insecta > Hymenoptera > Vespidae > Dolichovespula > Dolichovespula media. The sequence continues at coordinate 1,737,507 of OU426873.1, forward strand.
CTTCAAATGCTTTTGGAACGTGGGGCCGATCCTAATCTCGTAATACGTAGCGACGATGGTCTCGCGTTGCGTCCGGTTTTGGCGGAATACGTGGCTTCGAACGAGAACCCGTCGGTCGAGATTGTTGCGCTTTTGCTAAAGTACGGTGCGCGAGTAGTCATAAAGACGCAATTTCGCGATCCCCATGGCATTTTAAATTCCTTACAGAACACGGCTGACAAGCCGAGACTGTTAAGGGCACTTTTAGAGGCGGCCGAAAGTTTCGATCCTTGTATGATAAAAAGATCGAGTAGTTTGACGGACGCTCAGAAGGAATTGGTTATGGAGGCAGCGAGAACCCCGTTACCGTTGACCCATCAGGCAAGGCTCATAGTGCGCAAATTGTGCGGCACCAAGTTACCAAAAATCGTTAGGGAACTCCAATTACCCCAGTCGTTACATCGGTATCTTCTTTACGACTTTCATTAGCATCCAATCGATTCGATTTCGTGGCTCGTGGGGGGGGGGGGGAAGAACACACGCGTCGCAACGTTAATAATAATATCCGTCGTCTATATAATCGTATCGCGAAATTATTCGCCTATCGTTCGTTCATTTATACATATTATTCCATTTTTCTTTTTCTTTTTTTTTGATCCGACTTGATTCGACTTGATTCGATTCGATTTTCTTTTCTTTTCATCGCGTTTGAAATTCGTCCTCCTTTTTCTTCGGGTTTTTTTTTCCTCTCGTTTATTTTCTTTTGTCTTTTTCCTTCGAGCGAATCGACGACGACAGGTATTATTATACGAAATAAGAAAAAGAACAAAAATATCGAAATCGATGTGAAATTGAACTTTCATAAAAGTTTTACCATCACTGTCGTGAGATCTCCGTGTACGTGTATTCCGTGCGTCTTTCATCTACCTGATTTGCGTATCTCGAGAGAGACAGAGTGTGTGAGGGTGAGAAAGAGAGGGAGAGAGGGAGAGAGAGAGAGAGAGAGAGAGAGAGAAAGAGAGAAAGAGAGGCGTTCTCTGTTGAAACGATCATAATCGATCGATCATCTTTACGTATGTCATACGAGTTGGAACGAGTTCATTCGGTATTAATGAAAAAACTACTCTTCTCTTTAGAATCTAAGCTTTACGATTAATTTTAGTATTATAGAGTTTCTCTTACGAGAGGAATCTCGAAAAGATCGTGCCGTGCTTCTTTAACGTATATAGAATCGCCATTTGTTATAAAACCGTGTTTCGTACGTTTATGGCAATGCGTAAGGGGAGATAAAAAGGATTCCCTCCCAAAGAGAAAATCAAAACAAAAAAAAAACAAAAAAAATAATAATAAAAAAAAAGACAAAAAAAAGAAAAGAATAATACGTTGCAGAGGTGTCTCTGCGAGTTTAAGAGATATTTAATTTTGTACCTTTGTACACGAAGAAGAAGTTAGCACACGTGCGTGCACACATACAGAGAGAGAGAGAGAGAGAGAGAGAGAGAGAGAGAGGGAGAGAGAGAGAAAGAAAGAGAGAGAGAGACACACACTCATCATACAGTGTTGCGATAATAAAGAAGATACTGAAAAACTTTGGTGTTCTTAAATAAAAAAAGAAATAATAATAATATAGAAACGAGAGAAAAAGGGGGAAAAAAAGACAAAATTAAAATGAGGTGTAATAAGGCGCAAAAGTATCATCAAGTTGATAAGATATTTGGATTTTGCTATCGGCAAAAGTAGTTTTTATAGTAATAGTCGAACCTCGCGTTCTTCAAAATCGAATAGTTGGGCACAGGATTACGATATGCGCAGAATGTTGGCCGGTTAAGTACGACGATGATACCATCGTATTCCATCCTCGAAATAGCAGCCCCAATACCGTCGTCACTTACGTCAAAACTTTTTGGCAATCGTTATTGTCCGTGAAGAAATTTGAACTTGAAATATTAGAAGACAGTCTTTGTCCTTAGTAAATTAGTCGACGAGGTTTGAAGGAGGATCAAGGCCGCGATCCTTGATCTATCATCCGCCTAATGCGGATCTGCAATTTTTTCGTTTTATTTTATTTTATTTTTTTTTTTTTTCATCGCCAAGAGAGAGTATATTTCTAATTTTCTTGTTTTCTTTATTCTTGCTCGTCAAACTAATTCGAACGGGGATATACATATGAATATTTTTGAACGAGTAAAAGGAAAAGAAAAAAATAAAATATAAAACTCAACGTTCGTTTAGGAGTATCTAAAACTTTCACAATCTCGGTATCGGGACTTTCAAAAAATTGCGCGTCGCATCGAACAGTATTTGATGAATCCGTAATTTGGCCAATTGCATTTGACCGGTGTCTTTGATGTTACGCAATTCTTCCGCAACGAAATTGCCGAAAGCCGTGAAGGTGTCCTTCTTCTCTTGATGAACGTCTATGATCGGCGACGATTTCATTAATCTCGATCTAGCGTCCTCCGGATCTTTATTCCTTTGTCGTTTTCCATTCGATGATTCTTGAAGATTATTCGATTCTACGTTGGAACCTCTTTTCAAGGTTTTAACGGGCGACTGTTTCACGTCGGCCAATTGTATAGGACATTGAAGATTGTAATCCAAGGTAACCTCGCCCGGTTCCAAAGGAGTTAAAGTGCTGTTCTCGCTGTCGTAATAAAAAACATTTTGAATTTCCTGCAAGGGGGGAGAGAGAGAGAAAAAAAAAGAAAAAAAAAAAAGAAGAAAAGGATACGTAAGAAGGTAATAACGAGGAATATCCGCTGTTAAGTGGGTAAGTAACGTATGGGAATGGTATAGTATATATTGTACCGGTATACTTAAGTCCAAGTCGCGCTGAGTTTGTTGATGCGCTTCCTGTTGCGATTGTAGATGTTGATGCAACTGCAACTGCTGCTGCTGCTGCTGCTGTTGCTGCTGGTGCAGTTGTTGTTGTTGTTGTTGTTGTTGGTGTTGATTTTGTTGAACTTGTTGCTGTTGTTGAACACAGTCCATCGTGGTAACCGGATTGAGCGGTATCACTGATTTTTTAGCAACGTCATCCTTAAGGAACATGAGTAAATCCAATGCGAACCATTGAGGCTTTCTAACGAGGAACGTATTGTTCGGACCAGCGTTCAATTTCGCATAATTCCATCTACGATATTCCTTACGGAAGGAACTACGAAGCATGTACAATTTCTTCTCGACGTCCGCCAATGAGCAATTAAAATGATTCGCCATTTCCGTTAGGGCCTCGCGACGGAAGCGTCGATTTTTATAATACTCGTGGCTCGTGTCCCAAAGGCATTTCCTTTCTTTGTACATTTCTATAAGGGTAGTTGTATTGCTTTGATCCCATTCCGGTACACCTTCCTGCGCGGTCAGACTGGAACACGGTACTGAACTCGCCACGGACATTGCCTGATTCTCGTTCGTATTCCTGATATATTAAGTGTTTTATTTCGACAAACGTTTCGTCGAATGAAATAAAAATTATTGATGCTCCTTGTTTTGAGTTTAACACTCGGAGGGGAATGAAGAATTTGCGTTAACGTAGAGCACGGGATACAACTACTCCAAACGATATCGGAGTATCTCCATGGGAACCGAACTAATTGAATATATCGTACTTTAAATAATTTATATACATACATACACGAAAATCGAAAGACAATTGAAGAGATAGAAACTAAAAAAGTATACGTACGTACACGCGTCAATTTTTTGTAATAACATACGAAATTTGTATTACGCGAGGAGAGCGTGATTTGATACACGGCCTATGTATGTATGAGAGATAATAAGTAAGAGGATTAAGTTAAAGATGGATAAATCTCATTCTATAATATTTTCGAATTGTACACATTTTTTTCGCGTTCAAATCGAGATCCAAAAGGATTCGACGATACAGTCTCGGTTTCGATTTGTTTTTTTAACGCGTCTTATTTGTTCTCATAGCTCTTATGCAATTTCTTTTGTTTCAATAAGTATCGGCGACAATCTTAGTTGTCGTTATTGTCAAACGTATTTTTTTTTCTACATACGTACGTAAAAAATGATCGTTAATATTTCTATTAGGATCTTGTTACGAAAGTCCATTAGAATATCGAACGGGACAACGAGGATTGCTCGAAAGTAAGTTAGAAAAAATATTTTTCTTTTTAAGAAAGATAAATATTTTCGAGGAACGTACCGAAGTACTCTCGCTAACAGTTGATTATTCCTCTTGTATTTCTTTTTTATTGTATTATGTATGTACGTGTATGTATGTATATTGAATGCACAGTCAGTTTCGTCATAGTCATAATTGGGCCCCAGATGCCGAGTATTTGAACAAATTAAAATATCCGCAAGCATTCCCGGTTGATGCTGTAAAATGGAAATTCTCAGGGCGAGCAGCTGATAATTATGATGCAGACTACGACGACGACGACGACGACGATGACGAAGGAAAGACAATAGAAAATGTAAAAATTAATTTTGGTCCACAACATCCCGCAGCCCATGGGGTTTTACGTATGATATTGGAACTCGAAGGTGAACTTATTAAGAAGGCCGATCCACATATCGGTCTTTTACATCGTGGTACGGAGAAACTGATAGAAAATAAAACTTATATACAAGCATTACCTTATTTTGATCGTTTGGATTATATTTCGATGATGTGCAACGAGGAATGTTACAGTTTAGCCGTCGAAAAGTTGTTAAATATAGACGTACCTTTACGTGCCAAATACATTCGTGGTCAGTATTAATTTTTCCGATTGATTGATATCCGATTTAATAGTTACGTTCTTGGTAGTACGTGTAAAACATTTTTTGCTTTTTTGTTTTATGTTCGTAAATATACGGCAAAAATAATTTTCATTGCAGTGCTCTTCGGAGAAATAACCCGAATTTTTAATCACATTATGTCAATAACAACGCAAGCACTGGACATAGGTGCAATGACTCCGTTATTTTGGTTATTCGAAGAACGTGAAAAAATAATGGAATTTTTTGAAAGAGTGAGCGGCGCGCGCATGTTCGCGGCTTATGTTCGCCCAGGAGGCGTAGCTTTTGATTTACCCTTGGGCTTATTGGACGATATTTACCAGTGGGCTAGCGTTTTCTCCGAAAGACTCGACGAAGTAGAAGATTTATTGACCGAAAATCGGATATTTATTCAACGTCTGAAGTATATCGGTGTAATATCGGCTCAGGATGCGTTAAATTTCGGATGCAGCGGAGTTATGTTACGGGGATCTGGTATCGAATGGGATTTGAGAAAGATTGCGCCCTATGACGCGTATGACTTAGTAGACTTTGATGTACCTGTGGGTATAAATGGTGACTGTTACGATAGGTAATACAATAATATCTAATAATTTTATTTCTTCGTTTCTTAATTTCTAATTTGCAATGTGAGAGTTACTTATATTTTTGTATTATATGCATGTCACGTCGTACAGATATCGCATTCGTGTCGAAGAGATGCGTCAGTCACTTAGAATAATCGATCAATGCTTAAATCAAATGCCTTGTGGCGAGGTGAAATGCGACGACGTCAAGATCGTACCGCCAAGCAAGATGGAAATGAAAAGTAGCATGGAGGCGCTTATCCACCACTTCAAATTATTCTCCCAAGGATTTCAAGTACCGCCAGGCGCTACGTACACGTCCATTGAAGCGCCAAAGGGCGAATTTGGGGTTTATCTTGTTAGTGACGGTAGTTCTAAACCGTATCGGTGTAAACTTAGAAGTCCTGGTTTTGCTCATATAGCGATATTGGGATTCATCGGACCTGGTTGTTTGCTGGCAGATATCGTTGCTATTCTTGGTACTTTAGATATAGTATTTGGCGATATAGACAGATGATCTTGCTAATAGGACGATAATAAGTGAGTAATATTATTATATACTTGTGATATCGTTATGAGATGTATTCTATCCTCCATTCGCCGTTGCTGGTCCTTTTAGAATAACATAAAAATATTTGACAAATGATATTATACGCTCTATAAATTCGATTATTTTCCAATTGTATTGATTTTTACATATAGATACAATGTCTCTACCGGTTATTTATTTTAGAACAATGATAATTCGTTTTAATTATCTAACGTTTATGAACAACGTAATCAATTTATAATAACCAATACAAAGTAAATCATTAATTTTCGATACTTCAATCAAACGAGCCGTATTTTTTGTCTTTCTCTTTTCATTTTCGACATACGTCTTTTGAACGCATATCAAATGATAATCACATTTTTAAACGTTAATATAAAATCAACATAAAACTTATCGAATGAACGTGTGTTATACAAAAGACAAACGTGGTACAGAGTATCGAAGCAAGTGTGGCTCGATATTTGTATTTCCTATTGTTTTCATAAACAACGTTTATATCATACTATTATTATTTATATCTCTGTTACGTACTCTTTAATCGAATCGACAAAGATTTTAGATACTCTATTTATCGAACTCTGTTCGAGCTCGGCGAAGCTCGAAGATGTCGTTCGCGTTCGTTTAAGTTCGGTTTCGTTCGGTTTCGTTCGGTTTTCGTTCGGTTTTCGTTCGGTTTTCGGCAGTTTTCGTCAGTTTTCGTCAGTTTTCGTCTAGTTAACGTAACCTGGTTTTTGGCAATTCCTACTCCAAGAATTAGAAGATTTGCGTGCAGTTATCGGAGGACAGCTGCGTTAGATCGTAGTTTTTCTGTCATGGCGGCTGGAGTTTTAAGGACAGTCCTACGGAAATCTATAGGATCTTATAACGATGCTGCGTATCTTGTGCGAAACGGAGCTTTGATATATCCTGGAACGTAAGTGCCACACAGTGGTCATGAACGTAATACTATTCCATCACAATAATTTATGTAATGCTACTTCTCTCTCTCTCTCTCTCTTTTTCTTTCTTTCTTTTAACTACGTCGCCAATACCACCGCAATGATGCATTATACAATAAGATAATTTTTGTAGGCAACATCGCCATGGTCATAGTTGGGCCCCAGATCCCGAGTATTTGAACAGCTTAAAATATCCTCATGGTGTGCCGGTCGAGCCTGTAAAATGGCAACTTGAACCGAGTGGAGATGAGGAACACGAGGAAGAGTCAGGGGAGGTAGTGAAAAATATACAAGTTAATTTTGGTCCTCAACATCCTGCGGCTCACGGAGTGTTACGATTGATATTGGAATTAGACGGAGAACGTGTTACCAGAGCCGATCCACACATAGGTCTCTTGCATCGAGCGACAGAGAAGCTTATAGAGTATAAAACTTATATGCAAGCGTTACCATACTTCGATCGTTTGGATTATGTCTCTATGATGTGTAACGAGCAATGTTTCTCTTTGGCAATCGAGAAACTATTAAACATAGACGTACCATTGCGCGCAAAATATATTCGAGGTAGGTGTACTGTGTTGAACGAACGAGCGACGTAGGAAAGTATACGTCTCTCTTTCGTAATTATAAATATATGTGTCGACAATGACGCTTAGGGTTCAGACAATGAATCTCTAATGAATGCTTAAAACCCCTTTTGCTTTTCGTTGCAGTATTATTTGCGGAAATCACTCGTATCTTGAATCATATTATGGGAATAGGAACTCATGCACTGGACGTAGGCGCAATGACACCGTTCTTTTGGTTGTTCGAAGAGAGAGAAAAATTAATGGAATTTTATGAAAGAGTCAGTGGAGCTCGCATGCATGCCGCTTACATCAGACCTGGCGGAGTGTCTTTGGATCTTCCATTGGGTTTATTGGACGACATACACCAGTGGGCTATGCAATACGGCGAAAGGTTGGACGAAGTGGAGGACATGCTAACTGAAAACAGAATATGGGTACAACGTACGAAGGATATCGGCGTGATTAAGGCGCACGATGCGTTGAATATGGGCTTCAGCGGAGTGATGTTACGAGGATCCGGTATTAAGTGGGACTTGAGAAAAACTGCGCCTTACGATGCGTACGATTTGGTTGATTTTGACGTTCCCGTGGGCGTTAACGGAGATTGCTACGATAGGTAAAATTAATATTTAAAATCATACGATAAGATTATAATAAGGATATCTTACTATAAGGTTATATCAGTATTATTTATTGTATTATGTTTTTATCTTAAATCAGGTATCTCATTCGCCTTGAAGAAATGCGCCAATCCCTTAGGATAATCGAGCAATGTTTAAATAAAATGCCACCTGGCGAAGTGAGATGCGACGATGCAAAAGTGGTACCGCCGCGCAGGGAAGAAATGAAAACCAGTATGGAAGCTTTGATTCATCATTTTAAATTATATACGCAGGGCTTCCAGGTACCACCCGGTGCCACGTACACGGCCATCGAGGCACCGAAGGGTGAATTCGGAGTTTATCTCGTTAGCGACGGTACTAGCAAACCTTATAGGTGTAAGATCAAAGCTCCTGGATTTGCACACTTAGCTTGTTTGAAGCACATAGGACCAGGCCATATGCTCGCCGATATCGTTGCAATTATCGGTACACTGGATATAGTATTCGGTGAGGTCGACAGATAAAATGTTGATTTTCATATATTTGTGTAGTATAGGTAAGTAAATTTATTATATACCATGCATAACGTTAATGAGAATTATTTCCCTCGTTCGTGCGTGGCCATTAATAATAATAAATAAAAGTTGTATCTCCTACAACCTTGTAAAAACGATAGACATTTTTTTATTTTTTATTTTAGAACAATTATCGCAGGATCATTTGTCGATGATCGTCGAGTAATGTAAGCCGTACGAGAATATTTATTGTCATGGGATAAAGTTTCGTTCTCCCCCCACCCCCGCCCCTTTTTCTCCCCCTTTTCTTCTTCGACGACACACTTTTATTTTTTCTTCGTCAAAAGATCCGAAGATTTGACAAGTTTCGATTATCCCGTGAATAATGCATATCCCGATATTTTCTTAGATATTTCATAGAATGGAAGAAGAAATGAAATGGGTAATGTGTCGTACGAATTGTTTCATTTTATGAAGATGGATGTACGATCGTCGATGGATTTAATTGTACGTACAATATGCGTTTCACGTCAATGCCGTTGAGGAAAACAAATCATCCCGATGCAAAAAAAAAAAAAAAAGGAAAGAAAAGAAAAGAAAAGAAAAAGAAAAAATACAAAACGACTCTCCTCCTTTGTTATGCGTACGTAAGAGGAAGAAGTTTTATATCTACGGCCTATACGTGACCGATGTATAACGCAAACGTACGAAGATCTTTTTTAAATTACCGTCAATCCTTAGCGCCACGGAAATAAAGATCATTCTTCTCCTTTGTATTTGTTTCGTCAAACGAAAGATCTCGGTCTTTAACTTGTCTGTCTTTCTTTCTTTCTTTCTTTTTTTTTTTTCATTTTCTTCTTACGTAAAAATCAGGGGAAAAAAGTCGCACTCGGCGTAAAACCGACGAAGTCGATTATAAAAATCGACGAAGGAGGAAACAACGACGACGACGATGACGATGACGACGACGACGGCGACAATGACAACAGCGTCAATAACAACAACAACAACAACAACATCATCAACAATAACAGCAACAACGACAACAACGTGGTCAATATCGCACCTGATGGCATTGGTAAGGAGCCACTACGTGGACAGAATTTTAATTTCGACCACGTTCCTTAAATCTTACACAATTATCTTGCGCGTTATGTCAGACGTTTTCAACTTCGATGATCGCTGCAAAGAATATTGTCGTCTAAAGGGTTAGAACTAAGGATTAATATTTTTTTGTTCTTTCTTTCGCTCGAACAAATTCGATATACGATTCTAACTCCTCGTCTCTTCGTTACGAATAACTTTATAAATATAAATATATATATATATATTTTTTTTTTCTTTTTTTTTTGGTTGGAATGTATTTTACAAACGAATAAATGTTAACGTTCTTCGTTAACGATCGTCGCATAACGTTGTATGGATTTTTATTTTTTTTTTTTTTATTATAAAAAAAGATGTATTCATGAAGTTCAATCGTCGATAGAAAATTCGTGAATAATCGTGTCGTACGTGTAATTGAAATAAAAAAAAAAAAAAAAAAAAAAAAAAAAAAAAAGAAGAACATTTTTAGCCACCACGCGAAATAATATATCGGGATTGAGAGGCAGGCCCGGTTTTAACATATTTATTTGGCATTCGAACAACGTTTACATCGAACTCGACACGGTGGTCTTCGATTCAGTCTTACGAACGTCCCAAGATCGAGGAAATCGCATTTACAACATCGATGCCATTGACACGGAATCCAAAAATGGTCTGACATAATCATCGAGTCTTATAGGAACGATTGCACAATTTTTTAGCGTATAGAATATTTAGGAAAGAAATCCATGCGAAAGGAACGTTTTGTAGAATACGCTTTTTTTTTCTCTTCTTATCCTTCAACTTTTATTATTATTATTATTATTATTATTATTATTATTATTATTATTATTATTATTATCATTATTATTATCATTATCATTATTATTATTATTGTTGTTGTTCTTATTGTTGTTATAAATAGATTATTAATTTATTTTCATTAGACATTTGTTCGTTAATTTATTTTTCTTTTTTCTTTTTTTATTATTATTATTATAGACGATCTAATTCTAAGCCAAGCATTTGTATCTTCGATCATGCGGGATAAAATGTATGTTATGGGGGAGGGGAAGGGCGGACGGGGGTTACATTATAAAACTAAGTTCCATCTATTTCGGCCATTCCAAATCTCTGACGTAACTTTTCCTTTACGCACGTCTAGCTTTCATTATAATATCATACGCGAGAATTATGTTAATTCGTTAGCGTTGCGGCATCTCATCTACGAGGGATTTACTTTGCAACGGAACGTGTCTTCCTTTTCTTTACTTTTTTTTTTATTGTTTTTCTTTCTTTTTTTTTCTTTCTTTCTTTTTTAACTCAGGGAAAGATCCTTTCAATTAAGCTTAAAACAATGATGAAGGAAGTGGGTCGTTCTCAGTAATTTTTCTCGGTGCCTTTACGTTTCTAAATCGCATTTTATTTAACAGTACGCAAGTGTACGTACGTACGTACGTACGTACGTTACGCGTGGATCGTTGAGAGGATATAAAACGAAACGAGGGGTGGAATGGGTGGGTGGTTTAAGGGAAAGAAAAGGAAAAAAAAAAAAACTGGACGCGTTGTTGTTATATTATTCACAGATTTATACATCAGTAGATCAATCTTTCAAACTTGCTTCTTACTGTTTTATCGTCGGGGAAAAATTTTTTGATTTTTTTTTCTTTTTTATATGTACGTTCATACAATGACGATAACAATTTTGCATAATACCGGAGAGAACGGGTATTATCTTCTTCTTATCGTTATTATAATAAAACAACGTTGTTGTTACGTCGAGAGTATATATTCATTTAAGTTGTTTTGCCAATCGCATATACTTCCGTGCAAATAATTATATTATCATCATCATCATCGTTCCTTCACGACTATGTCGCGCTACTTTATTACTCTCGTTTTCTCTTCGTATTTTTATTTTTGTTTTTTCTTTCCTTTTCCTTTTTTTTTTTTTTTTGTTTCTCCTTCATCATCATTACGATCGAAATGGAGAAGTTGTTAATTCCGTCTATAATGATATTCGTCTATAATTCCGTCTATAACGATAACAATACTCTTGTTCGATTTATTATTTTGAACGTTTCTTGTCTTTTTTGTTTTTCCTTTTTCTTTTAATTAACCCTTTTTTTCTTTTCTTTTTTACCTTCACAATCTCAAGGTTTCCCCGTTCGACGTGAATCCCGTTCATGTCCATTTATAATGTCAATCGAGTTCGAGAGTTTCCAGACCGATGGAAGAAAAACCGATCGACTTACGCATACTACACACACACACACACACACACACACACATATACTTACATTTATATATACCAGACGACCTCGACTACTGTACCCGGTGATCCATTTTTTACGATGGATGGATGGATGGATGGATGGATGGATGGTTTATCCGTTCACGTTGTTGCATTGCCAATTTGTAATATGTTCCTCACAATTCATTCTTTAATATCCATAAAAGATTTTCGTAAAAGATTTTCGATCGTTCGACGTTCATTTTCAAATCGTTCGTTTCATTTATATTTTCCATTCAACAAGAGAAAAATATAATTGTTTATAATCGTCGAGTATATTGTAACTTTGAATTTAAACGAAGTGGTATGATGCATTGATACAACAGTATATTTACGTGTATTCGATCAAATACATTTACAAATTCATCTCATCAAATATAATATTCATTCGTTCGTATTGGTATACCAGGCTTTTTTTTCTTCTTTTGTTTTCAATGTTCGATTTTTATAATCGACACGGTACAACGATATATCGTATCGTTGTGTGGAACGTAATTAACGGGTTAACATTTAGGATTGACCGATAAATGAAAAGATTTAATTTCTCTCGCGTTTAAAGTACAAATTAATTATATATTTATTTATTCATTTTAATTAATCGCAAAGACAATGCGGTTCTACATATTTTCACATTAATTTATTCGTTTCTTGTTATTTTATTCGATTCCTGTTCTATCGTCTTGCAGAATGTAGGTTTGAATAAAAATAAATTCTTTATACATTCACATGCGTCACGTTGATATATCTTCCATAGTCAACGGGTTAAACGAGTAACTGGTATTCTTACTTTTTACGAAATTTAACAAAAATGCAGAAATGAAAAATGATTATTTCCTTTCTTCGCGATCAATCTCGCAAGGTTTCTTTTTGTTTCGTTTCTTTTTTGCCTGTTTCCACTCCCCCCCCCCTCCCTTTAATTTGCACTTTGCTGAGGAGGATCCTTTTATCGAGACAATCATAACCCGGACGATTTGAAAAGTATCGAACATTCGCGATATTCCGATGATAAGTATCGTTTTGATAACAAAAAAGATAAAAAAAGATAAAAAAGAAATTACACGCGCGTGCACCAAAGACTTTATTACCATTCGATGACTCGAGTAAAATAAACTTTTTCTTTCTTTTTTTCTTTCGCGGAACACTGCGTTTAAATGTTACATCGTGAATTTTTTTCTTCTTCTTCTTCTTTTTTTTCTTTTTTTCTTTTTTTTTGTCAGTAATAATTTTACAAAAGAAATTAATTGCATGAATATTTTATAAAGATCGACGTACGTACGTACGTACGTATCCTATGTGTGTATGTATGTATGTGTGTATGTATGTATGTATGTATGTATGTATGTAAGAGATATACGCGTACCCCCATGACCTTCCTTGACGGAGATGTCTCAATGGAATTTACGATCCATGTACTCGATCTATTGTATTTTTCTTCTCTCTCTCTCTCTCTCTCTCTTTATTTTCCTCTCTATTTTTTTAACTTTTTCTCTTCTTCTTTCATCTTTACGAAACGATTCTAAAAACTTGCTAGCCCGTTGAAAACAAATCACGTATGTAAGTAATTTCAATATTAAATTCAAATGAAATTTGCAAACACGCGCGTCGTTATCTACCTCGATTGTCATATATATATATATATATATATATATATATATATATCGTCTCGAGTATGATTTTGAAGTATGGTAAAACAAAACAAAAAAAAAAATAAAAAAAGAAACAAAAGAACATAATAAAGGAAGGATGGTCCCTTCTCTAATCGCTCGTTAAAAATGATAAATCGTCGACGTGTCTTCTTATTTGTTTTATTTTTTGTTTGTTTGTTCTTCCTTTATACCATTGAGACGTTTGATGCAAGAGAGAGAGAGAGAGAGAGAGAGAGAGAGAGAGAGAGAGAGAGAGAGAGAGAGAGAGAGAGAGAGAGAGAGAGAGAGAGAGAGAGAGAGAGAGAGAGAGAGAGAATTAACATCATGAGATGATGGACAACGAGAAACATTCGGATGGACTATAACGCGTTGAGCGTGTATTATTCTATTGGCACCACACATAAGTTGCCAAGTAGAAACTCCTTGTACTTTGTATTCCTTCCGTTTAACGTTCGGCCATATTTCTGACGCAAATGTTGCTACCTGGAAAAAGAAAAAGAATAAGAAACAGAAAGAGAGAAGGAGAGAGAGAGAGAGAGAGAGAGAGAGAGAGAGAGAGGGAGAGAAAGAAAAAGAAAAAGAAAGAGACAGACAGAGAAGACTGAAAGAAAGAGAGAGATAGAGAGAGGAGTATAGCTTGCACGTCTTTGATATTTATGTTAGAAACTTAGAAATAAGATCGTATCTTTGACTATAACGACACAAACAGGTATTTATTTATCTTTCATTATTATTATTATTATTATTATTATTATTATTATTGTCGTTGTTGTTTTCTTCCATTTTCTATTTTTCTTTCTATTTTTTTTCTATTTTATTTTATTTTCTTTTTATTTTTTTTTAATCCTTCCTATATCTCCTCCATTCGTTTTCCTCCCCATTGTTATTCGTCTCGAGTTATCTTCCGTAAGAGACTATAAGAGATTTCTATCGGCAAGTCTCGGAGGTGAGAGTTTTTCCCAGACCATAATGCCGGACGTTACGTCATCGATGAAAGCTAGACAGAAATGTCGGCAAGGATTGAAATTATTGCCGTCCTACGTTTCCCCCGCCCCCCCCCGCCCCCATCCTCTTTCTCTCTCTCTCCTCTCCCGGAATCTTCACCCACACCCTTCTTCTTTACCCCCTTGGATGTTAAAGTTCCCTTCCTCTTTTCTTCTTCCTTCTTTTTTTTTTTAATTTCTTCCTTTCTTTTCCTTGTCAAGGAAATTTCGAATCCTTCGAGGCGAATCGATGGCGAATCGATGGCGAATCAATTAGTTTCTATAACGACCCGGATTTTTTTTATATATATATTAATTTTATTTGTTTATTTTTCTTTTCTTTTTTTCTTCTCCTTTTTTTTTCTTTTTCTTTTGTTAGCTTCAAATCACTGTTATTTGTTACTCGAAGTTTATGGTAAGGGAAAAATGATACATCGGATTCGACTTGAAAAACGAAAGAAACCGTGGACGTTATATTTAATTTAATTGTAAGCCCATTATATCCACTGGGATTCTCGATTATATACAATGGCCCAATAATTAAAATACCGTTTATTACTTTAGCATGGTAGACGGTATGCATGCATGCATGCATGCATGCATGCATGTATGTATGTACGTACGTACGTAAGTTCAATATCATATAACGAATTGCCATGAACGAGCGAGTGTAATAATTATTATTGCAATAATCTTAGTATTATCGCGCGTGGATGGAAGAAACGAGGCTAATGAATAATGCCGAGATGTTTCATTTTTTTAGTGGTTTGTTTTTGAATAAACGATACCGTTCTTTTTCTCCTTTTCTTTTTTTCTTCTTTCAAATTGGAAATTTTTTACAAAAAATAAAAAATGCTTGTAGCATTTTACATCGAAATAAATAATTAAATAACTCCATGGTTGTTGCGTATAATAACGACAACAAATTTCTTTTTGATATTTCATATCCGAACGAACGCGTGTAATGATAGTTTATATTGAAAAACAAAAAAAAAAAAAAAATAGAAAAATTATTTCTACATGAAAAAATATGTCAAAATATCGAATCGAATATTTTGAAAGTCCTGCGGCGTATATATTGCGATATACATTCGCGCACGCGCGCGCGCGTGTGTGTGTGTGGTGTGTGTGTATATGTATGTAGATCGTTTTGACCGATATAAGTAGATCTCTCACGCCCACTTACGTGATTTCATTATATGGAATGACTAATGAAGGGTCGAGGTAAGTCTCTTGGGATTAATATGAGCCCGAGTTACGTGATCATTCGACGACGACGACGACGGCTCTCTTGAATGATGCCTTATTATTGAGTTCTGAAGGCATAAAGATTTAAAAAGAAAAAGAAAAAAAAAAAAAAGGAAAAAGAAAACCAAAAGTCACGATCCTCGCGAATTTCCATGGGAATTTTGAATTGCGGTTGGAGGAGGGTGGGAGGGAGGGAGGGAGGGAGGAAAAAAGAAAAAAGAAAATAATCCACGTACGACGACTCTCGTCGATCGTTTATCGCGAATTCCTTTGATTGAAATACAACGACTATGCTCGTGTCATTCGTCGAAGTGCAGCGATTCTAAGATTCTAATCAATCTGAGTCATTTCGACCGTCAAACGATTCAACGTAAAATAGGATTTGTAATATTTATGCGTTAGAAATCTTTCCGTCGGATAATAGAGGATCCGTGAATCACGTAAATACCACGGATGTATGCCCAAGTTACATATATGTACCGCAAGTTACATATATTCTCGTCAATCGGATGAAATTTGACGAAACAAAAGCGAAGAGGATGAGGAAGAAGAGGAAGAAGAAAAGAAAGGAAGTTACGAAAGCTGTGTGAAACTGTGTGAAATTCGTTACACGATTATTTTTCAAAAACTTCTCCGTCATGTTACCGATAAAATTGTTCTTTTTCTTTTTATTTTTTTTTAATCTTATCCCTCTTCAAAAAATTAATTCGTTCGAATTAAATGCATTAATTATTTCATATATTTATAAGAAATTGAATTAAATATTTAGAAATAATAAATAAATAAATAAATAAATAAAGTATATATATATGTACATATATATATTGGATCGTCAAGGATGATATATATATACATATATTACTTGATCGGAATAAAGTAGGAGTGTAACGATATAATACGATTCGTATTTATTATTATTATTTTTTTTTTAAACTGTGCATTAAAATGATTGATATGTTTACGTAGAAAATATAACATCGTCTATCAGTTATCTCTATAAATGATTTGCATTGATCGAGAAGAACGATGCTCGTCGCTTACGTTACACGACTATTTTAATGAAATGTGGCGTATCGATGAGTACAAATTAAAGGATATTATTCCTTTTTATCATCTTTTTCATTCCTTTCCTTTTTTTTTCTTTTTTTTTTTTTCGTGAAATGCATAATAATTTCAAGATCTAAGAGAAACGATCGTTTTTTTTTTTTTTTCATAAAATTATATACTCAACAGTATATAATGTCGGACACAACTTTTATACGTTTATCGATTTCTTGCCGTGAATAGGAAGTTTCATCCGTTCTTGTATAATACTTCGAACGTTCGATAAGTATACAGTGGTGTAGTATGTTTAGAAACTACGAGATGTCGTAAAAAAAATATTTTATATATATATATATATATATATATATAAATATAACGAACTTCGGACCCAATAGGGAAATTCTCGAAACAACGTAATTCTTATTTTAACCAACGACGGTTGTTAAAGATTTATCGTAGAGCATTTAAACTAAACGATATCTCTTCGTTGGGAGAGGACGATTATTCAATTGGATCGGCATCACGTACGCGTTTATATTTATACAGTGCTGAGAATCGAGTGTGAATAATCGAGGAGGGGTAGGGGAAGGGGAGGAAACAATCTCGGGTAAAATTAATTAGCGGGTTTCTTCGACTGAGCCGTCGGATATATCGCGGATTTTCTTCGAAAGAAGGGGTCGGGGTTGCGATAACATAATAATAATAAAAAACAAAAACAAAAAATTCGTACACTCGAGTACTTTCGGTTAAAATATCTGCGCGATTCTACCGTAAGGCTTTAATATTCCATATTCGTTGAATTCTTCCTTTCCTTTATCTTTATCTCCGATGTCGTTTTTTTTTTCTTTTTTTTTCTTTTCTCTTTTTATTTCTTCTCTCTTGGTCATCCTCGGAGAATTCGACGATAACGACGACGAGAAAAAGTAAGGAATTATAATACGAAATACGAAATATATTTTCAAGATTTTATTGCGACTTTGAGAACGATTATGTATATGGCGGTGAATATTAAATTTTTCCTTTTTTTTTTTTTTTGTTGTCTCGTTTTTGTTTTTATTTCTTTTCTACTCGTTGGTCTTCTGCAACGACGTCTCGTAAAAGTCGTTTGCGAGGGCGCTGCGGGTGGGGGTGGGCGAGGGGAAGGTTTACGAAAATTACGGTGATTAGAGGGATAATTAAGAGATCAAGGTCGAAGTCTCTGAAATGTCATGGCGTGGGTAAGGGCATAGTGTTAGGATGATGATGATGATGATGATGATGATGATGGGGAGGAAGGAGGAGGGGGGTGGTCGATCGTTCGTATAATTAATGAACGAGGGACAGCCGGAGAGAGAAGATGGATAAGAAAAAGACTACAATAATCCTCGGTACAGGAGGAATTAGCTTTTTATTCTTTCTTTTTTTCTTTCTAATCTTTCTCCCTCCCTCTCTCTCTCTCTCTCTCTCTCTCTCTTCTCTATCTCTTTTTCCTCGTCCATCATATTCGCATAGTTCAACGTGTCAGAACTTTTTTTTATTGTCGCGTATAATCACGAAAATCTGTGTCCGATCTATAATTATTTAACGGTCAGTAATAATCGGTCACGCGATAGAGAGAGAGAGAGAGAGAGAGAGAGAGAGAGAGAGAGAGAGAGAGAGAGAGAGAGAGAGAGAGAGAACCTTTTTTTTCTATGGATAGAGACATTAAATCACGTATTTGTTATACATTTATTTTTGTGTGTGTAAACACACACACACATATATATATATATATAATATGTAATAATAAATTAAATATTGTGTTTTGTTATTCGCATCTAATTAGTCGTTGTTTCTCTCATATAACTTTGTCTTTTTCCAGAAGTGTCATTTTAATTAAATTGTTTGTCGTGTGACGAGAGAGAGAGAGAGAGAGAGAGAGAAGAGAAAAAAAGAGGAAAAAAAAATAATTGCACGTTTTCATATGCGATTGGTATTCCGTGCCAAATTGGGAGGCCTTTACACGGTATACAAATTATAACGCAGGAGACAAGAAGATTGCATTATATCATAAAATGTGCTGACTGTATAAAAAGCGTTATTACATTTTATCGTCGTTCGATAAATCGTACGAAAGTTCTTTTCGATTGCGTACAAATGATATATATATATATATATATATATATATATATATATATATATATATATATTTAAGTTTCAATATTTAACTGGTATCGTTCGCCGGGAGAGAAACAAAAATCAAAATAAAAAAAAAGAAATGATCGGGAATTCGGAAGGAAAGATTGAAATTGAATTGTGGGCAGTCGATCGGTTGTGAAGCAAACGAAAAAAAGGAAACAAAAAATTTAATCGACACATCTTTGTTTTGTTATTAACTTCTTCTTCATTTCTTGCGAAGAAATTGTATTTGCATTTGCATTTCGGTGTCACGCGAAAGGACGATTAAATCAATCGATCGTATTGCGGTCTATGTCGCATCTACATATGTGTACACACATACATATGTGTATCTGTTTGTGTATGTGTATGTGTATATGTATATATATATATGTATACAAGCTGATAACAACGCGGAATATTTGACCCCGATAATATACATGATTTTGTTTCTCTTTTGATATGGCGTACATAACTCGTACGAATTTTTTTGTAATTTTCTCTTTTCCTCTTTTTATCTATCGAACTCTCGACGATCGAAAAAAAAAAATATGACGATTAAAGGAAACGATAAATGGAGAGGAGTAAAAAAGGAAAAAAAAAGAAAAAACAAACGAAATAAAGTTACTTTTAGGTTGTTATATATAGATCTGTATACATCTATATATTATTATATATAGATTTTACGATATTATATATGATAAGGATAAATGATTTTATGCATATGATTTTTCTCGACGGAGAATCGAAAAATGCTGTTGCAGTCTACGAACGATCTCTCACAACTGTATTTGCGTCTTCGATAAAAATCGCAATAATAATTTGCATATATATATATATATATATATATATATGCAAATGCATTATTATGAGCAGCCGCTCACTTTGCCAAATCGATTAATAATTCTGCGTGAGACAAGAAGTCGAAAGAAATGTGATGAAATAATACGAAATCGCTTTTTTAAAAACTACTCTATTAAAATATAAATTCGAATTCGAACGAACGCCATTGAATTTATTTAACGACGCTATTGAGTTAATCCTACGCGGAACACAGGTTTTAACGTTAGAAATAATTGTTATTAATTTTTGCACATTCAGTGTATATTTAAGTAACGAAACATTACGGATAATTTATTACGAAGGGAAAAAAAAGTGTGGACTGCATCGAGCGATTGTGACATATACATTTAGAAAAAAAAACATTCATACATATTACATATATATATATATATATATGTGTTTATGTAACGTGTAATTAAATATAAAAAATATTATGTATATACATTTTTTTTGTTATTGTATGACATGATGAACCATTCATTTGTCAAATCAATTGACGGGATCGCGTAAATTTACATTATTTCTCTTTTATTGCACATTATTCGTTCATTCGACGATTCCTCGTAACCTCGATTATCAAAAGAAATTTATTGGAAGCATAGTAAGTTCAGTATCGAGGTTTTTGTATGGAGATTGGAAAAAGAAAAAAAAAATATATATATATATATATATCTACACACAAATAAGAAAAAGGGAAGAAAGAAAAAACGATTCATATAAAAAAAAAAAAAAAAAGAAAAAAGGAAATTAATCGTGTCGGTACGTAAACAGGATAAAATCTGTAACGCGCTATCGTCTGAGAGACGATGGAACGAACGGTAAAAAAGAAAAAAGAAGAAGAAAATAAAAGAGCAAGACGTCGTTGTAGAAAAGAAGAAAAATATTTTGTCGGGGGACGACGGATGCACAAAAAGAGAGAGAGAGAGAGAGAGAGAGAGAGAGAGAGAGAGAAAAGAAAGGAAGAAACATATAAAAAGAACTTGAAAATCCAGGTAGCAGGGTGTGCATTGGCGAAAGAAGAAGAGTAAGAAGAATAAGAAGAATAAAAATAAGAAGAAGAAAAAGTTTTCCATGCGTGTAGAGTAATAAAAAGTTCCTTTAGAGAGAAATATATATATATATAAAATGAGTGGGGATAAAAGAGTTGGTGTCGGCTTGTAATGGTGGGGGTAATAATAAATCGTTCACCTGAGCCTACTACTCCGGTGCTCTTGGGAGTATGATCGCGAGGAACGAACGAATAGCAACAGCAAGAGCAACAGCAAGAGCAACAGCAAGAGCAACAGTAGCAACAGCAACCGTGTCGGCCTCGTTCAGGAGTAAAACCGGCGGCAGCAGTCGGTCGGTCAGTCAACAAAGCCAGTAAATGTAGTACAGTTCGCGCTTTCGGTGTTACGTTCGACTCGTTACAGAAACTAAACGACAATATCAACGATTCTTCCTTCCACTTCGATTCCTTTCGGCCTTTTCTTCTTCTTCTTCTTCTTCTTCTTATCATCTTCATCGTCATCTTTTTTCATTTCACCCTTCCACCCCCCCACCACACTCCCCGCCCTCTTTTTTTTTTTTTTTTTTTTTTTTTAGTTCCATTCCCCTCTACCGTTCCTTTCTCCCACTTTAACACAGCGCGATATCTATTCCTTTCCCATACGTTCTTTCCCTCTCCGTAACTCGTGGCTTCCTTCTTCCTCCTCCTCCTCCTCCCCCTCCTCCTCCTCCTCCTCTTCTTTTTCTCCGCTTCTTCCCTCCTCTCTTCGTTCCACCTCCTACCACCTGTTCCTCTTTGATCGAGTAAAACACTTTACAAGTACGATCGAATGCGTTCTGTACGTTTCATACGCGACGATCGTTCGCGTCGATAAGGTACGCGCGTGCGTTCTCTGACCAGTCGAGCGAGATCGTGAAAGAGAAGAGAAACTCCGTCGTCCTTTCCTATATATATATATATATATACTTACATACATACATACATATATACATACATATATATATATATATATATATATATATATATATATATATATATACAAACGCGCATACGAACACAGGGATAGAAACCATCTATTTCTTTCCGTCCGTTACCTCGTTGATCTTTTTTGCTTTTCTCCTTTATTTTTCTTTTCGATTAATCTTCGAAACTCGTAATATCGATCGTGAATTTTTTGGAGAAATCTGGATCCACAAGTTGTAGGAGAGAAAGAGAAGAGAAGATAGAAGAGAGATCATATTTTCAAGTCGTCTTTCGAGTCGAAAAATATTTAACGGGATTTCGAGAACGTCGGTTACCGCTGTTACTTCTGCTGCTGCTGCTGCTGCTGCTCTTGCTGATCGTAGTAGTAGTAGTGGTGGTGTTGGCGTTGGTATTGGTAGTGGACGTGCTGCTGCTGCTGCTGTTGCTGGTGTTGCTGGTGTTGCTGGTGTTGCTGTGTTATTCAGGCAAAAGGGAATTGAACTTTCTCCTTCTATCTTTGTTGCGGTGAACGCAACGAGTCACCACGGCGACTACGACGACGAGGACGAGGACGACGGTGAAAAGAAATAGGAAGAGGATTATGGTCGAGGAGAAAGGAAGAAGAGAGTAAAGAAAAGATCGAGAATATTTTCATGTAGATACGTATATTATTTATATTATACTTATATATACATACACGTGAATATTTTTTACCGAAGGTATTATCTTCTTATTCGAGAAAGGATAATAAAAAGGAGAAAAAAACAAAAAATAGAAATAATGGACAAGTTTTCGTCGATGTTATATTAATTATTATTTGACGACGATAACGATGATGATGATGATAACGACTACGAAGACGACGAAGACGACGACAACTACGACTACGACTACGACGATGCGATAAATAAAAAGTATAAACGATAGAGTTTTTCTTCATTCGCGTATAAATACACCTTCTTCTTCTTCTTCGTATTCGTATTCGTCTTCTTCGCGAGGAAAGTGCGACGACCGTGTGTGGTGTATTTTACTTAGTGAACGTGACGTAGGAAGAAAACCGATAGAAGATAGAGATCATGAGAGTTAATCGTGGAATTTGCGCTAAGCTACAGGGAGGATTCCTCAGACGATGGTGTACGTATATCATCATATTCTTTTTTAATAATATCCTCATCATCGATTTAATACCGATCTGATATCATTGTTAATCGTTAGGTCGATATTACGTATTTTTTCTCTCCTACATTCTTCATCCTTCTTTATTCCTTTCTTTTGCTTTTTTTTTTGTTTTTATCCATCGAAACAAAAGTGTCAAATTCTACGAGAGGATATGTCTGATCAAGGATTGAAAAAAAATTATATATATATATATATATATATATATATGTTTTATAACAATGTTGGTTTGGACGACAATAATTCCCCGTTAATCGATCACGATCGATTCGATCTTTTCATTTTTCTTGTATTTTTTTCCTTGCTTTTTCTCTTTTTCTTTTTCTATCAAATACGTTCGAATACCGGTGCAACAGGTGAACCATTCCAACGATGGCAAAAGCAAGTTCGTTACACTAGACTCCCTTATTTTTTTCTCTCTCTCGATCGTACGATCGACCGACCGACCGACCGATCGATCGATCGATCGATCGATCGATCGTATGACTCAGAGTCGTAACCATCCTTACTTTATTTCTTTCTTGCTTTATTACTTTCTTTCGGAGTAGCCGAATGGTCGTCACTCTCGTAACGAATAATACCGTCTAAAAGCAACGTGGACGTCGTTATAAGGTCAACTCGATTCAATGCTCGTGTCATGCTACGTGTATGCATTCTGAATCATCGTCGTTACGTTTTGTGAGAATCGTTCGTGTATATATATATACACACACCGCATACACTTTTAAGCGGATAGAATACAAACGAGTAAAGAGTTATATCGAATTATATCGAATTATAACGAAAATATATGATTTTTCCCGTTTGTATCGTTTTAGTTTAAACCGAAACGAATCTTTTCGACGTTAAACGTTCGTCGGTCGGTTAATATAATCATTATAATTAATTAATTAATTAATTAATTGGTTAGTCAGTTAGATCTCGAGAGTTATACCATTTGTTGTCTATTTTTTTTTTTTTTTTAACGAAAGTTGCGATTAAAGCTTTTAGATCGTCAAGCACGTTTTTAAACGTTAGAATTATTTAAAATTCATTGAACGTGATCGCCCGACGCCTTTCGCCATTGTTTCGCTCGCGCCTTCGCATTCCTTCTCGCGAAGTTGAAAGTGCACGTGGTCGGCCACGAGAGAGAGAGAGAGAGAGAGAGAGAGATAATTAGAGAAAGAGAGAGAGAGAGAGAGAGAGAGAGAGAGAGCTTCGACGAATCCAAACGCATTTGATGTTTCGAGTTTCTTATTTCTCGCGGGAAAGCGGACTTAGCAGTTAACTCTTGAGTTTGCTCGTCGTACGAGCGAGTGAGAGAAAGATAAAAAGAGATAGAAAGAAAGAGAGAGAGAGAAAGAGAGAGAGAGAGAGAGAGAGAGAGACGATGTGTGTCTCTAACTGTAAAGTGTAGGTCGTCGAACGACTTCTGAAGAATACCTAGTAAGGATTTACCTGTCCCTCGATTAATTTTTCGACGATTCTCCACGTCCAATGGTTATTTCGTTGATCCACGAAGGTTACCTCGAGAACCATTTTACGAATCCGTACGTTTTATCGTTTATCTTTTGAAAAAGGTTTTCTCTCTCTCTCTCTTTTTTTTCTTTTTTTTTATCAACGAAAACTTCAGGCACTACGTCGACGAATCCGATAGAGTAGATATTCGTCGGTGAGGACGATCGATGCGATTCGTTTTATCGATTCTAATTAATGAAATAATAATAATAATAATAATAATAATAATAATAATAATAATAATAATAATAATAATAACGACATTAATGATGACGATAATAACGATTATATTGGTGTTAACGACGAACGAATAAGGTTTGTTTCGTTTCGCAACGGATAATTGTTCATTTGAAGATCAATAAACTTAAATACGATAAAGATTGTTATATACGTTTCTTACGTCAGATTTCACATATCGAGTGTTCCGATAGGTAGGGGAGGGTAGGGGAGGGGACTCTTAAAAGGCGTTCGACATGGACTAGAGCGAGTAGTACCGAGAGCAGGAAGTACACTTACATAATAACGAGTAATTACCGTAAGTTGTAAATGGTTCTGGCCGAGTGTTGAATGCCTCTCCGATTGGTCGTAACAAAAATTCGACACGAACTTCTCGTTATTCGTTCCTTCTTCGGTGAATGATTAAAAAAAAAAAAAGAAAAAAAAAGAGAGAGAGAGAGAGAGAGATAAAAGGAATAAAAATAAAAATGAAAGAAAGAACACGAAAAAGAAAAATAACAAAATCGAGAAGAGGTAGAGAAAGGAGGACGAGAGAAAAAGGAAAATGAAAAAGGAGATTGATTTTAATACAATTTTTCTTCGGCAACGTGAAAAAGATAATGCTACGTCTCTCTCTCTCTCTCTCTCTCTCTCTCTCTCTCTGTGTGTGTGTGTGTGTGTGTGTATGTGAATTTTAAAATTGCACTCGGAGTTTAATTGCGGCTAATCGACTTGGCCAGGTTTCCATGAAGCGAACTGCCCGATACCGTAGTATATCTACCGTACTTCTCTCTCTCTCTCTCTCTCTCTCTCTCTCTCTCTCTGTACCTGTTCTCGTAGAATATTGCGTATCGTACGTAAAGAACGGAGTTCACCGTTCACCGGCCCACGTTCTTGAGGGA
This sequence comes from Dolichovespula media, assembly GCA_911387685.1. Lineage (NCBI taxonomy): Eukaryota > Metazoa > Arthropoda > Insecta > Hymenoptera > Vespidae > Dolichovespula > Dolichovespula media. Next base: position 1,762,999 of record OU426873.1, read on the forward strand.
ATGCTGGTTCTCGAGGTTTACGAGAAACATTTACCGGTAATAAGGAAAGTGCCTTAGGGATATATATATATATATATATATATATATATATATATATATGCATTTGGTTGTGGTTTGTTTATTCTTTCTTTCCCATATATATATATATATATATATTTTATTATTATTATTATTCCAACAACAGTGAACGACCGAGGAAATCGTTTAAAGATGATCATAAACCATAGAAAATCCGAATTTCTTTTCCGCCTATTCCCTTTTTTCTTTTCTTTTCTTTTTTTTTCTTTTTTTTCTCTCTCTCTCTCTCTCTCTTTTGTTTAAATCTTTTTACGCGATCGTAACGATCTAGGAAACGTACGAACGATTTAACGAACGAAAAGGAGAAAATCGAACGACTTCGGTGCGCGAGTCGATAGAAAAAAGAAAAGCGAAAGAGAAGAATGAAAAAAGAAAAAAAAGAAAAAGATAAGAGAAAAAGAAATTACGAGACGAAAGAAACGATAGGATTTCTCTACAATTTTTGTCACGTGTTAATTATTAACCATGGATATGTATCGTCAATTAGAATGCGGCGTGGTATACGTGTACGAATCGAAATCGATGGGTTTGAAACGATGAGATGTTATGATAACAAAAAAAAAAAAAAAAATAAAGAAGAAAAAAACAAGAAAGAAGGAAAGAAAACGTAAGATAAAGGAAAAGAACATTGAAAATAAACGCTACGTAATTAAAGGAAAAATAAATAAGATCTTTGAGAACGTTATTAGACGAGTATACGTTGAACGGTGTTGACCATTAACGTTACATATGGTCGTATGTATTTCCTGTCTCTGTCCTTACGTCCCACACAGAAATCAACTCTGGTTATTTATTCATTTGCCTTTAATTCACGTTTTCAGATTGAAAGAGCAAATGCTTGTAACGTCGTTTGCATTCCTTTCGAATTATAATATTACACGTATGTACGTATACATACACACACACATATATTTATATATATATATATATATATATATATATATATAGTCATAACGATAATAGTAAAAATTACGACCTTCTCGACCTTACACTTTTATTTACGTCGGTTTCATACGTACGTACTCTTCGCTTCGTTGACTTTGTTTCTGTTTTTATGTTTTATTATTATTTTTTGTTTCAAATTACTAACGCGAGATATACGCTACGATTAAGGGAGAAGAACCTAACGTAAATAAAAACAGATCGAGTCAGTTCCTAATCTATCTTTCTCTGAGTCTCTCAGTCCCTCAATCGGCCATTAACGATACGGACGTTCGAGCGAAAACGACATCGTGGGTGAAGATACGTTTGAATATCGTTTGAAATCTAAAACGTGTAGTATTAGACTCGACTCGTTTAGAAACGCTGCTATCATCGGATTGGTTACGATTCACGTGCCGTTCGTTCGGTCGAACGACAAAGGAGAATTATTATTATTAATAATAAAAATTATTATTATCAATAATGATGATAATAATTGAGAAAAGGAAGATACGTCGTTAACCAATCGATAATGTCGATTTATTCGGACGGTGAGTACGTAGCATAAGTAATATTTCCTAGAAGGTATTCATTTTCTAAAATCGTTTTCATTAACTTTCACCCTTCGAGTTTTCGTTCGATTCAATCCTTTTATTTTGTTCTTCTTTCTTCTTTCTTTTATTTAATACGAGTACGAAATCGGAAGTACGTGTTTTTCGAGTCTCGAGTATAATTTTATAGGATTTTATAATTAAAAAAAAAAAAAATAGAAAAAAGAAAGATTCGTTGAACGTTGGATAAAATTCGTCGATCTATAAAAGATTTTATTCTTTCGAATAATGGCGTTGTTTAACGTAAGGGCTCATAGGTCACTTCGTCCGTGGTTTTTGTTTACATTTTTTTATTTCGTTTCTTTTTCTTTTCATTTATCCGGTGAAAATTTCATTTCGTCGTTGATCGAGCGATGCGATAAACCACCAATCGCTTTATTATCGATTAATCTACGTTGGAAATGAATTAATTTTTTCTTTATACATATATAAATTGGTATCTACGCTTTATTTATTTATTTATGTATCTACTTTTTTCTTTTTATTTTTCTAATCAAACGTATATTTTTTACATTATTAATTACATTTCTTTCGGACGGTCACGTTGTAAGCATGACGAATTCTAATGTGTTTTGAACTTTAATAAAGATAACACGATTAGAAAAGTAAAAGTTAAGCGACTACGTACGTATGTATCTCGTAACGACGATAAACATTCTCGTAATAATTAGGATTAGACGCTGATATATATATATATATACATACATACACACATACATATATATGTATAAATAACCGTTCGTGTCGCAATATTTTGTCGAAAAAAAGATAAGATTGCAAAAGTTTCGTAGGTTCGTGTAAGGTGACATTTCGTAACAACTAATTTTACGTACCTCTCATTTGATGTTGCAATAGTTACAACGTAATTGGATGGAAAAAGGGGAACGTCAATGACAATGAAAAAGATGCAACGAGACTTTTTTTATATCGATTCGCGATATTAAGTCAATCGTGTCAAGGGAAACGATTGTTACACTAGGTTAACTTCTTCTTCTTCTATCGTTTTACATTACGTATACAAATATATATATATATATATATATATATATATATATATAAATATATATATCGTTTGATCGATCGATAGGCAACGTCAGAATTTTAATCAGAGTACGAATTAAAAATCCATCTCAAATGATTTCAAATCAATTACTCCATTTGAGAGAATTTACGGACTTGCCTTTTTTCTTTTTTTTTTTTTCAAATCGCAAAAAATATTCCTACGAACCGACGGTAAGTTTTACTTTCCGCAAAAGCAAAAAAAAAAAAAAAGAGAGAAAGAAATTCCCCTAGAGACTTTTCATCCACCCGGTATAATAAGAAAATATTCTTACGTCGCTCTTGTTGGCTAAGTCAATAAATACATAAATGCATACGCGTGTGCATAAATAAATATACGCATAAATGAATATATAAGTGTCTACATGCGCATATACAGAGTGTTTTAAAAATAATTCGAAACAATTCTCGTGTGATATATATATATATATATATATATATATATATACACATATATATAGATATACGTACATACACATACGTACGTATATAAATATGTAATGTACGTATTAACATGAAATTCTCTCGATTTCTCTAATTACAATTATCAACCTAATTATCTTTCACAAACTAGTTGTGGTAAGAATCAGAACACCACTTTTAAAAAACATCACTATGAAAAGCATAAAAATATGAGAGAACGAGGAGTCTCATCGTTATATCTTTTATATACTTTCTCCGACCGTGTAGTTCCTTGATCCTACCTAGAATAATTGAAGTACATATACATACATACATACATATATATATATATATATATATATATATGTAAATATAAATAAAATTTACAGTAGATCGTTATCATCACGATTCATACTAAAAGGGACGTTTAAAAAATATAACCAACGTGAGCTGGCATTCTCTTTCAATTACGAAAGCATACATATGTATATATATATATATATATCTATTTGTTAGTATTCTTATATACGTACATACGTATATATATATATATATATATATATATATATATATATATATATAAATATGCACGAGAAACGAAAAAAAAAAAGAAAAGAAGAAAGAAACACCCAGTGACGCGATATACGATGGTTGCGCATATCAATCGTATCCTTTGAAGCATTCGCCGACGGATCGAACGGAATTATTGTATATACGTTAGTTGTAACAAACGCCATCGGATTATTATTATTTTCTTTTTAAATATTCGACCGAGAGTGCGATCTTATTATCGATTTTAAATATATCGCATTCCATCGATGATGCGCTCCCCTAATCGTCGATTATCTTTAATCCTACGTTCGATCAAATCACTTTATCTCGTTTAAATCGTAAGTTACGATGGGTAACCATGGATTAAGTATTTATTATGTTGTTACGAGTTACGATATAAACATTTCACATTGTATCGTTATTATTATTATTATTATTATTATTACCATCATCATCATCATCATTATTATTATTATTATTATTATTATTATTATTATTATAAGAAAACAAAAAAAAAAGCAAAAAATTAGATTAGAGAGGATTCGATGGATGTGTCTTAACAAAAAAAAAAAAAAAAAAAAAAAAGAAAAGAGAAGGAGTATGGATCGTTAAGAAATAGTTCCCTCCCGTCCTCCCCGTCCCCCCTCCTCCACCCCTTTGGAAAGTTTATGCCTCTCGGAAGAAGACATTTCTATGGTTTCTATGGTGAATGGAAAATACGATGGTTTGATCCCACGGGAGAGATCTTTTCGCATAGTCAAAATGCAACGATGATAATATCTAAGACGCGTGAGAACGGATTATTAATCTCGGTTTCTGGGAATGGGAACGCCGAAAGAGTTACGAACGACATTTGTGTTTTTTTTTCTTTTCTTTTTTTTTTTTTTCATGGAAGATAGAAATATACATATAAGTCGAATCCAATGTTTATTGGTGCGTTCGTTTCGTGGATGTGAACGTATATATATACGGGATTAAACGTTTACGTTCAACTTCCTTTCGTTTATTAATCGATCGTAGTGAGTGCTTCTTGATATTAAAAGAGAGAAAAGAGAAATGGTCAAAGAAGAATGTACTTCATTTGAAAAGTAAACAAAAAAATATATATATGTATATATATATATATATATATATATATATATATATATATTAATTTAATAAATAAATTTAATAAATAAATATATATATATAAATTTAATAAAACATATATATATATATATTAATTTTAATATAACAACGTACGAGTAACATATAATTTCAGGATTACGTATGAATAACATTTTGTAATAATTTTTCCACTCGTCGATAATCCTTTTCCTCTCGTCGTCGTATTCGCGTTATTTCTCTCTCTCTCTCTCTCTCTTTTTTTTCTTTTTTCCTATAAAAAAATACAACTTCGCAGACAACGACGTAGAAAAGTTTTTTTCGCGTGATCGTCGAGGGAAATTTTGTTCGTTTCTTCATTAAGAGTAGATTGCGATATCTATTACTACAAAGTGCTTTTGTCTCGTTGCGATCGTTATGTTGCAATAACGACGACGACGAAGAAGAAGAAGAGGAAGAAGAGGAAGAAGAAGAAGGAGCAGGAGGAGGTGGAGGAGGTGGAGATGATGAGGCAATGACAAAATCGTTCGAAGATTTCGTTCTCTTAGACCTCACGATCGTATCGTATTATGTAAGAACGGAGTTTGAATCGTGCATTTCAAACGAGAGAAAAGTATTATTCGATGGATATTTAGCAGTGGGAGAGGGGGAAATTAGCTTCTTTTTTTTTTTTTTTTATTTTTTTGTAGAAAGATACGAAAATCCCAGGCGTTGTCGTTCGTGCGAGAAGTACTTAAATCCTTTCAATCTCGCTTTTAGCCTCGATGTGTTTAGATTTATGGATAGTATACGGACGGAAAGTTTGATAAACCATAAATATGGATTTTGAATTGACGTAAAAGTTTCTCTCTCTTTCTCTCTCTCTCTCTCTCTCTCTCTTTTTTTTGATTAATTTCGTTTCATTCCTTTCTTCGTTTTATTTCATTTCAATTTCATCCCTTTTGTATTTTTACCCTCCAGTTCCGAACGAAATCGTAAAAATTCAATTCTCCCGTTTCGAGAATTTTGCGTAATAATTTTTATATTGGCACGAAGTAATATATACATTTATTTATTTATTTATTTATTTATTTATTTATAAGAGAATAGGTTTTATCTAACGAATTATACTACTCTGCGGCTTCGTCGAGAGAGTATGTATATAGTTCAAGAGATAAAACCAGCGAATGTAGTTCTCCTTCGGTAATGTTAGATCAAAATAGAGAGGTACATATATGTAAACCTTGTTAATCGAGTTATATACATACATAAATACATAGATACATACGTATAATATACAAGCGTTATTTACGATTTGCGTTTGCGTTAAGCAAACCGAATATTGACTCTTACGTACTTGCTTACTTATGTATGTATGTATGTATGTAAGTCGAAACGAATAAGAAACAATTTCATTCTGAGAGATAGAGAGAGATAGAGATAGAGAATGAGAGAGATAGAGAGAGAGAGAGAGAGAGAGAGGGAAAAGGAAAGGAATTGGAGGAAGGGGAAAGGAATAATAAGCCAACATTCTAATCCGTCCATACTAAGAGATCTTAAAGAAACTTAGAGACATTTTCTATTACCAAAGTGATATATATATATATAGGAAGGAACGTGAACTAATGTAAATCTTTTGCTATTATCGTCCAAGTAGTTTATTATAGCGATTTGAAATGAGGGATGGTGTAGGAAGAGGGGATAATAACGACGATAAGGAAATAAGAGTACGCTGTGTAAGATTTTTCTTTCCCTCCCCCTCCTTCCACCTCCCCCGATGAGGATAATAATAAGGTAATATAAGTTTTGACCTTAGGTAGCTTCTCGAAATGGGAGATAATTTTCAATGGCGAATTGAATTGTTGAGGTTTACCGGTTAATGGCAAATACGAGGCGTTAAAGCGAGATAATGTTGGTTATGGTGATCGTGTGTTTGTGCGCGTTCGTGTACGTAAGTAAGTACGTATCATATATTACATGGTATTATATGGTGAAAATCTGACGGCAATGAGTCAAAGGACGCGTTGTTGTTTCGACCTCGCCATATTTGTCGCGTACGTTTTTATAGTCTGTATAGTGTCGGCAATAAAATAATACCGTACAGGGTTAAGAACTCACGGATTATTATTTCTATTATTATTATTATTATTATTATTATTATTATTATTATTATTATTATTATTATTATCGTAGACGATTTAACGATTCTTCGTACGTATTCTAATATTTTTTTTTTCTCTCTTCTTCTCCTCCATATCGGACTGGAATAAAAGTTAGTTAGTTATGAGGCAGGCGTTAGATCGTTCGTTCTATTAACGCGTTGCTACAGAAAGAGAGAACAAGAGAAAAGTAGAATATAAAAGTGTGGAAAACGGATGTATGCAATTTTCTCGCCTACACGAGGACGAAACCGTACGTATTAACTATTATAATGGTGACATTGCACGTTAGAACTTTGTTAGAATCGTTTGGATATTTAACGTATTTAGTTAACTATCTAAATACCCTAACTAAACCGTCTACCTACTTACCTACCTACCTAACTACTTACCTAACTATCTATCAATATATATATATATATAATAAAACGTATTCGAATATTTCATTGTAAAAACATAACATGTATGTATATATATGTATATGTGTATTTATTGTATGTGCTATATTCATTCGTTCATTCGAGTATATGTAAGTAAGTATGTATGTATGTATGTATACAGATATATATGTATGTACATATATATTTATATATATATATGGTACATCGAAATTTCACATCTAAGCGAAAATTAATGGAAAAAATATACGACATTTTTGTTTAACTCGAAACGACCTTCGATCGCAAATTAAACATCGATTTGAATGCTTTCGCAACTTTTTCTTTTTTCTTTTTTTTTAAACGCGTCACCAACGCGTTCTCTACGTCCATCCTGTCTTTATTCTTTTATTTATTTATTTTTTTCTCTCTCTCTCTCTATTTCCGTCAGAAGATATCTCTCTTACATCGACGTTGTACTTGTTCGATCGTTTCTTTCCTTCCCTTATTTCCTTCTCTTTTCTTTTCTCTAAAATCATTTTAAACGAATTAACGACGCTATTTGCGATGAAACGACACGAGTACGTTATAATAAACAATACGAAAATGTTATTTAATATAATAATTTTGCGAGTATCTCGTTTAGCGTGAAATCATTCGTCATTGATCGAAATATCGATCGATTGGACGAATGTGTTCCTCTTCGTCTTTTCTTTTCTTTTCTTTTTTTTTATTTTTTTATTTTTTTCGTGCCGATCGTGCACGTTCTCCTTCGTTCCCTTCCTTCGAAAAAAGAAATAGAAAAAGGAAATAAAGAAACAAAGAAGAAAGAAGAACAATGGAGAGAAAATTATTCTCTCATTTAGTATATTTTTATTAGATTGTCGCGATAATCTCCACGGATGCAACTCTACGTACGTATGGTATATTCGTTTAACGATCGCCGTCGGATACGATTCGTTCCTCGTGTCCTCGCCTGACTCATCGATTTTTTTTCCCCTTCCTCTACCCCATCTCCACCTTGCCCTCCCATCCCTCCTGACTCCGTATTATTCGCAACGACGATCGCTCGTTTTTCAGGTCAACCGTGAATGTTTTTTGTTTATTTATTATAACGAAGAATAATACTACGTCGACGAATGGTATGGTATGGAGTTATGCGCCGTGATCATCCTTATCGATGTATCTCAAAATAATGTATTATAGTAATATAATGTATTATTATAAATGTGATTCTTGATATTTCTACGCGCACGCACGCACGCATATGATGCACATATATATATATATGTTTCTATTACGTGTGCCGAACGATTAGAACGTAAAGAGTACGTCGCGACGTAAGAAATATTATAATTAAATTAAATAAACAAAACAGTAAAGTCTATATATATACATATATATATATATATATATATATATATATACACGCATATAATTAACTTAATTATATAACGAATATATTACCATGAACATATGGTATGTATATATATTTGTTAAATTTTATTATAGATACACATAAATGTGTGTGTATATATATATATATATATATATAAATATAGTCGGATTAATCCTATTAGGCAAAAAGTTAACATTCAAAGTCCACGTACTACCTCATCGTTCTTGCTTTATTAATCATCGGCGGTCCCCGTCGATTATTATACTGGCGTCTCAGTCTTCTTTTCATTTGCTTTTTGTTTCTAATCTTTTCTTTTTTCTTTTTTTTTTTTTTCAATTTCCATACGTAGAATGAATCACACGAAATCGTTCGGACGTGGGGTGGAAGTATTTATGAATGATCGGACGGACGTCACGTAACAACGCGCTAACGTCCGACGGAACCTCGAGAATGGCCGTTCCGTTTCGATTAATTATATTTCGAGACGTTAGGAAGAGAAGGTACGGCCACGTTATTCTACTTAAGGACGAATTTTTATGGTCGGTCGATTGGTCAGTCGATTGTTGAAGCGCTAAACAGCACGTAGAACGTTGACGAGGATGACGACTTCAGCGTCCTTCGAGGCTACGAGACTACGAGGTTCGCGTTTTGAGGTCGCGCACAGTTTTTTAAACGCGGTAAGCGCTTCGGAAGAATTTCTTAAGATGTTTCGTAGTATATAAAGTTTCTTAGCCGATCAACGACTTCGTCACGCGCATAATCGATTCGTTCTTTCGTCATGATTTGTACCTACGTAAAATACCTACATAAACGTAACGTACCTACATAAAAGATTTATATATAATATAAATAATATATATGTATATAATCATATAATATAAATAATAGATTTATATATAATGTAAATATATATATATATATATATATAAAAGATTTAACATCGTTGTCGCATCGGAAGATATTTTTTTTTCTCGACGAAAGAGAACAGCATGTTCTTTCGACCTCTCTCTCTCTCTCTCCCTCTCTCTTTTCTTTTTTTTTCTATCACTTCGAGATAGATAGATGGATAGATAGATAAATAGATAAATAGATAGAGGGAGAGACTCGTGCAAATTCTTATAAATTCTTACGAATTTGTACGAATTCTAACGAATTGTGTAATATCTTTAATGTCTTCTTCTTCTTCTTCTTCTTCTTTTCTTTTGATTTTTATTATTTCATTTCATTTCATTTTACTTTTATTAATTTTCTCGTTTTATTACGACCTGATCAGAGTCGAATAGTTTTCGTGTTTCTTTTTTCTTTGCTTTTTTGTTACATCTATCGGATCATTCGCACGTTTTCTTCGGAATTGCGTTGGTTTTTTTTCCCCTTTCTTTCTTTCTTTCTTTTCTTCTTTCGTAAAGAAAAAAAAAGAAAAAAAAGAAAGAAAGAAAAAGCGTCGGTTCGTCGTTAATGAATAAAATGGCGTCGAGGTTAATTTAAAATATGTGTAATGCACTTCTCCGAGTGAGGAGGCGTGGAGGAGGGGGTTTAATGGCGCCTTACTCCGACAGAGAACAAAGTGGCCGTGTCCGAAAGCTCGTTTCTACGGCTATGAAGATGAACGACTTCGAACGCGTATTGAAAGAAGAAAGAGAAGTGGAAGAAGATGAAAAAAAGAATAGAACGAAAAAGGAAAAAAAAAGAGAGAAAAAGTACGAAGAAGGCGGTACGACGAGGTTAAAGAAAAATGGCAACCACATCATCTCATTTTGGATTACGCGTTTACCGTGGACGTACGGATAATGGTTTTAATGTTTTCTCACAATTTTGTCTTCGTTCGTTTCTTCCCTTCTTTTTTTTAATTCTCTTCGTCCAACATCAATTCGTCGTTCGTAACTACGACGCGACACGTGAGTATCATAAGCTCGCTAAGGATAGAAATTCGTTAAAATGAATATTTTTAATTCGATTGTTCGATTTACGGATTAGTCCGTCGTTCGAATAAAAAATGAATAAAACTGGGAATCTCGGCGTAAAAGAAATGAGGTCGAAGTTCGCGGAGTGAAAAAGAAAAAAGAAAAAGAAAAGAAAACAGAAAACCATTCGACGACGTTAGCGTCGGGATCGATACTTGCGAAACGACATGAAAAATGTTGATATTATCTATCGATAAATGGATCGAAACGAAGGAAAACGACGTCGATCGGACGGATTACGTTCGGATAATTTTTAAGGTGAATTTTTATTGATTCGTTTTTAAACGGATCACGGTATAGGACGGTAACGCTGGCACTATTTCAATGCATTTATGACGCGTTGAGAGAAAGCGGCGAGAGAACTTTGCGGATGAACCAGTACGTAAATACATACACGTCTACATACATAAATATACGTGTATGTAACGTACGTGTGTACGTATTTACGTGTGTACGTACGTTTAATCGTATCGATATTATTATCGAAAATTTACACGATTGTAACAAATGATATTCGACGAATAAACGTTGATGAGGATGGGTGGGAAGTAACGAATCCAAATTTTTACGTTTGATTGGGGAGGAGAGGTGGGAGGGAGGGAGGGAGGGGTAAGGGGATGTAAATTTCTTTCTTTTCCTTTTTTTTTTTTTTTGGGTCCCTTTCTTTCTTTATTCATTCATAGACAGATACCTAGATATTTTCAGGATCGTTTACGATTTATATTGTAATCCGTATCGATCTATATCAGTGATTTTTATTGGATATTTTCAGGATCGTTTACAAACTATATCGTAATTTGTATCGATCTATATCAATGATTTTTATTAGATATTTCCAGGATCGTTTATAATCAATATATACCGACGTTACTTCGTTGCTTTCGCATGATTTCTCTCGATCCATCGTGAACAGCGCGGAATGATAGGACGACCTCGATCGTTCGATCGTTCGATCGTTGATTCTCGTAATTCATCGAGAAGCAAGTCGTTGGACTTCTCCGTTCCGCTTTCCGTTCGAGAAACAGAAACCCGTTTTTAAAGAAGTTCAACTTCGTGAATATTCCACGCAAACGAATTGAAACGATCATGGACGATATTTACGTATGTAGGATACGTAAACGTACATGGATATAAGCGCGCGCACATGATGCACATGCACATGCACATGCACATGCACAGACACACAAGCACGTATACATCGTTCGAGAAGGATCAATCGTTTCGATAGGACGTCAGCCAAAGGACGAAGATAAGACATGCTTCGCTATTTCCCCTGTCCCTTCGATTGACTTCGACCAGTCCAGAATAAAAAAAAAAAAAAAAAAAAAAAAAAATCAAAAAAAGAAAAAGAAAAAGAAAAAGAAAAAATGGCAGCACGTAAAGGCTCGATGATGATGTACCGATACGTGTAACTTCGATACCAAATCGATTGTCGAAGAACCGATGGTATATAATGAAATTAGAATCGAACGTCGGTGACGTTGTTTTACGAAAAAAGAAGGAGAAAAAAGGGAGAGAAGAAAGAAAATAAATCAAATCAAAAGAAATAAATTTTCTTATACGTCGGTATGACGACGGTTGGATGTTACGAGGGGTACGTGTATATTCTATGTTATGTATGTATATTTATTTAACGTGCACGTACCTTCGACGCATTTCAATTTTAAATTAGAAATTTCGTGACAGGATAGTTTCCTCTATGTTCTTTCTAACGGTCTCGTGGAAAATGTCGAGCGTAAATAAGTAAGTAAGTAGACGTCGTGGTTTGTAGTGGTGGGACTTTGAAATGGAGGTCGGACGCGCGAAGTCGTCCGTAACGTTTAAACAGAGAGAGATAGAGAGAAAGAGAGAGAGAGAGAGAGAGAGAGAAAGAGAGAAAGAGAGAGAGAGAGAGAGAGAGAGAGAGAGAGAAAATTCCAAGTTCCAAATTGAATGTTAGACGAAAGTTTTCGATACGTAGAAAATTCTCTTTGAGACGAAACAAAATCGAACGAATGTTTCTTTTCGTTCGTCCTTTTCAATTCATTTTTTTTTTCCTTTTTCCTTTACTTTTTATTTTTCCCTTTCTGCTGCACTTTGAAGAGCGCCCTTTCACTTTCTTTTTTTTTTTTTCTTTTTTTTTTCTTTTTCTTTTTTTTTTTTTTTTTTTTTTTTTTACGAGTGCACACGAATACGTTCGACAGTAGAAATATTCGTTTTGTTAATCCTCGGAGAACGAATTTTCGCGAGACAGACACAAACGAGAAAATAAAGAAGGGAAGGATGTAATTGAGTGAGTAAGTAAGTAAGTGGGTCAGTCGGTTAGAAATAAGAAATGAAGGAAAAGAAGAGTTTGGGTTTAACGATATATATATATATATATATATATATATATATATATATATATACACAAAGAAAGAGAGAGAGAGAGAGAGAGAGAGAAAAGCAAAGAAAAAGAAAGAAAAATTAGAGAAAAGAAGGACGACGACGAGTTTTCGATGTCGCGAGACTTTCTCTGAAAATGAATTAAATTAGATCTATCGTGGGCCCTTTCGATTGTCAAATTAAGTTACGAAAGATAGACCGGATAGTAATTAATTCTTCCACGGTTTGAAGGTTTCTTGACTACGAGAAAATACGTGAATACGTAAGTGAGTACGTATACGAATAAATAAGTCGGTATATGCATATATATATATATATATATATATATATATATATATATATATATATATATATGTATGAATAATACGTATACGTAAGTGGTTGAGCGCGTTAGAACAGCTTTATTTTATTTAACATAGCCGTCTTATACGACTCCCGTTAAAAGAAAAAAAGAGAAGAAGAAGAAAAAAAAAGAAGAAAAAATAAAAAGGAAGAGAAACGAAACGAATTAAAGTATTACGTTCGGAAGGTTCGATAAGACAAATTTTTGTAATTAAGTTTCGATATATTATATCGCTCTATATTATTGTTTTCACGGTTGTGTGTGTGTGTTTGTGTGTGTCTTAAGTAAATAATAGTACTGATCTTCTTCTTATTCTTCTTATTCTTCTTCCTCATTTTCGAGCAAGTAGGTAGATAGGTAGGTAGGTAGGTAGGTAGGTAGGTAGGTAGAGAACGTTATATTCAACGTTTGAAATTCGTCGAGGCATGCGATCACTTGATCAACGACGAGGAACGAAACTATAATAATTTCACTTCTGACTCGTCTTAGGCGATGTCAACGCAACGTGAGATTATATAAACGATCGCTCGGTACAATTGTAGATATCGTTTCCTATTTCTTTCTCTCTCTGTCTTTTGCTTTCTACTTTTTTTTCTTTGCTTTGTTGGACCGTATAAAAAAGAAAGAAAACAAGGAAAAAAAATTATCATTGAGATCGTTCGAGCCGGAATGTTGCAAACGCATTACGATACTGTTCGTTAAAAATAACGCACGAAAAGTATTAATAATTGTGCCAACGTGATTATATTAAATATGATTATAGAAAATGGATATAATAACGACGAGTAACGAAAACGATTGTTAACGATAAATATATTAATTAATAAAAATATATATATATATATATATATATGTGTATGTATGTGTATGTATTATTTAAGAAAATTAAGTTACGTACGAAATAAAAAGGGGAAGAAAAGAAAAAAAAAAAAAGAAGTAGGAAGGGATGAAGAAAAGCGATAATGAAATACTTGGATATATCATAATTTCTTTTTTATATAAATTTCACGGAACACTTATCGAATATACGCGAAGCAAAATAGGAAAATGTTTGATTTAGATTATAATCTACGTTTCGTCGGTATCGCATTGTAATTTTTCAAGTACAACAACTACACGCTTACACACACACACACACACAGACAGACAGACACACATATATATATACATATTTTTATATATGTACACATACTCACGTACTCACGTACTCACGTACTCACATGGCCGAGAAGAATCCAAAGGAGTTTGGACTTCGCGATCGTGACGCGCTACGTAAAGAAATATCGTTTCTTCGCGTATTAATTCGCTCGTTGCGTTTCTCCGATTTCTTTTTTCCTTCCTTTCTTTCATTCTTTTCTTTCTTTCGTTTCTTCTTTTTTCTTTTTTTTTTTTTCGATATTCCAACGGACAGAAGGAGTAGGAGATTTAATAAAGAGCTCTCGTCGAGCACACGAGGGTAGTTTCGATTCGTTCCAGAACTTCGTTCTCTCGAACGGATTAAAAACTCCAAATAGAATTTTTACGGGTCGATGGACGGGCGTTCGTTTTAAAAGGAAAAGAAAACAAATGAAGAAGAAGAAGAAGAAGAAGAAGAAAAAATCAGGCGTAAGACGACTTCGTTTTTTTCTCTCTCTCTCTCTCTCTCTGTTTTTTTTTTTTCGTTTTAATCTTACATCCTACGAGGCAAATAAATCTATTTCACGGGAGCGTGAAAATAATGTGCGAAGGCTTGGGAAAACGATAGGGAGGGGGTAGTTAGAATAAGAAGGGGAAAAGGAAAGAGAGAAACGAGAGAAACGAGAGAGAGAGAAAGAGAGAGAGAGAGAGAGAGAGAGAGAAAAATTATAAAAGTCGGAAGACGACGATGCGATCTTTCTTCCGCCAAGGCATATTTCCTCGTGCATATCGAATTTCTCTCTCTCTCTTTCTATTTCTCTCTATCATTATATATCTATCTCTCTCTATCTCTTTATTCTAGAAAGGCTTCGACGAGTTGATAAATCGCTCGACGTATTTTCCTTCTCCCCGCTTCTTTTTCTTTTCTCTTTTATTTCATATTATTTCCTTTCTTTTTTCTTTTTCTTCTTCTTCTTTTTTTTTTCTTCTTTTCTTTCGCGCGCGCGCACGCGCTGTTAAAGACACGCAGTAAAAGTAAGTACTGAATATACTTTGATCTGATCCGGTTTTCGAACGGTTCGAATCGTACAAAATCGTATTAGTTATGAATTTTTACGATTTTTACGTTTCATAGAAATTCCTTTGGAATTTCTTTTTGCTCCCCACTTTGCTCCCTTTTCCTTTCCTTTCTTTTTCTTTCTCTTTTTTCTTTTTTCCTTTTTTGTTAGAAAAATCACTTTCCCCTCGTTACGTTTGCGACGGCGTCTTTGAAGTGGATAAGTAAGTTAACAAAAAATAAAATTGAAATGTAAAGGAAGTAAAAAAGAAGAGGAAGAAAAAAAAAAATAAGAAAATAAAGGATTAACAGTTGAGGTTCCGGGGGTGGGGTGAAGGGGGTTGAGACTTGGATTTGCGCGTTGAGCTTTGAACGGCGACGATTTGAGCGTTGAAATTAAATTGGCGCGTTTGGTTGTTACGTAGGCGAAACTTCAAGGAAATTCAATATCGTGTAACGGCGATAAAACTATTAGGAATCTTGCACGCGGGACGGGAGGAGGGAGGGAGGGAAAACTGGTCCACGTACATATTATTACTCGGTTTACGGTGTGTTACGGAACGTTCAAACTTTTTACAAAAATATTAAATAACCGACGTATGGTATGATACACAGGGTAGTACAACTAATGGTGACCGCCTCAATATTTTCTTTCTTTTTTTTATGATGCTGCATACTTTTTTGTCATACTTTGAATGATTTGAAAAGATGTATGCTATGAATAGTTTATATATATATACATATATATAGTTTATATGTATGTATATATGTAATAGTATAATGTTATGTATGTTATAGGCGGTCTTTTTTTGTTGAAACACCCTGTATAACGAACTTTCACGATCTCTCTCTCTCTCTCTCTCTCTCTCTCTCTCCCTATCTATATATCTATCCTTTCCCCGTAATATTTAAGAGCACAGTTTGTAATCGGTTATGGCGTTACTTAGTGGTAGGTAAATTGGATTTCGAACGGAATTTGTTCTCTTTTTTTTCTTTCTTTCCTTTTTTTTTTCTTTTATTTTATTATCTGTCTCTCTACGTCGAACGAAATTTTCTTTTCTTTTTTTTTTTTTTTCCTTTAATTTGTACTCGAACATCAAGCGTAAAAATGTTTGAGCGTTTTCGCTCAAATCGACGGGAGATTGAAAGAAAGAATGATAGAAGAACATTTTAAGGCTCGATCGGCACGTATGTATGCACGTATGTATGCACGTATGTTCGTACGTATGCAAGATATGTAATCAATTAAATTGAAATTCGACTAGTAATCTTTTTTTCACATTGCAAATATTCGTCGAGAACGTGAAATATTATTTTAATTTATATATATATATATATGTAATTAATAAATGAAGTAAAATGAATAATAAATAATATGATTATATATATATATATATATATATATATATATATATACACACATATATACATATACGACAAAATGTATAATTAATTGATAAATAAATAAAACAAAATAAATAAAATTACAGGAGTACGTAGGCGAGTTACTACGTGGTATTAAATTTATTATGTAATATAAATTTATCGACGTTATTATACGTTCCTTGTATAACGGGTGATCGTAAATGAGAACGCCGCAATCGCCGTCGTTTCCGAGTAAATCAGCGGATTGGTATTTCTCGTATCGATTGCTATATTACGTATCTGATATACCCGCTCGGTTATTATATTTCTTGAAAAAAAGAATAAAGAAAAAAGAAAAAAAAGAGAAAAGAAGAAAAGAGAAGAAACAAAAATAAAAGGAAAACCTACGCAGAAATTATGAATTATGTTCTAACACAGACGTGTCTAATGACTTCATATGCAATCGCGTATTATCTCTAATTGTAAAAGTTTCATACAACGTCAATGGAATAATAATAATAATAATAATAATAATAATAATAATAATAATAATAATAATTATAATTATAATACAAACAGATACGATTCATGAGTTTGATCGACGTTAGTTTTTCAAACGTTTCGGATCGAACGATGTGCTCGTTCGTATCGCGAAGTCGAAGATAAAAAGAGAGAAAGGGAGAGAAAGAGAGAGAGAGAGAGAGAGAGAGAGAGAGAGAGAGAGAGGAAAAATTCGATGGTTTCATAACGAGTACGGGGGAAAAAAAAATTAAAATAAAATATAAGAAGCAACCTTGACCTAATGGAATATATCAAAACGTAATTGATCAGTGTAGACGATCTCAAAACAGTTCGGTCTATTTTATGTATGCATACGTATACATAAATACAAATGTTAACATTCGAATAGGGTATTATATTTAGTTGCAACATTCATTTTAATGTCTTTTACGTGCGTTTATTCTTACAGATACATATATATATATATATATATATATATATATATATATATATATATATATATATATATATATAAATATATTTATCGCTTGTGACCTTTCCATTTTATTTTTCAAAAAAGAAAAAAAAAGAACAGAAAGATATAAATTATATTATATTAACCTTGTTCTACCACTACCACTTTATAATCTTCTTTATCTTCTTCTTGTTTTTCTTCCTTTTATTCTTCTACTGCTTCTACGTAGTTCATTTGCATCGTTTCCAAGGAAGACACTTGTATATATATATATATATATATATATATATATATATATATATACATTTTTTTTTCTTCTTTCTTTCTTGCTTCCTTTTTCACGTCAATGTTCATAGCAAGATCAATATAATCGTATGACAATTTCTCGATGGTAATATATTTAATGGCACGTTAATGGATATCATCGAGTATATTATTTTATATCATTGTCTCTAATTAACGAACCTGTCGTAACGTCCTTGCCAACATTCTAATCGTTTAGTTTTTTCTATTCGTACGTTGTGCCATTGCCGGACTTTAAGGAGAAGAAGTAGAAAGAAGAAAAAAGAAGTAAATGAAGATGAAGATGAAGATAAAGATGAAGAAGAAGAAGGAGAAGAATGAATAACGAGCTAAAAAAGATGTCTCTTGTAAAGTTCACATATAACTTGAAGAAGTCTTACTCGTTAATTCTAAGGTCCCTCTGCCCCTCCCCCGCCCCCACCCCACCCCCCACGGGACGATCCATGTCGTCCACCTTGACTCCTTGTGACCTTGACATTGAGACTTTCGTATATATTTCTCTCTCTCTCTCTCTCTCTCTCTCTCTCTCTCTCTCTCTCTCTCTCTTTCTCTGTCTCTGTTAATGGACACAACCGACCGGTTTCTCTTGATTTTTTTTTTGATCGCTAATCTAAATTTATTATATGCGTTAACTATCAAATTATCGTGATTGTCCTCTTACTATAATTATATATATATATATATATATATATATATATATATATATATTTTATTCTTCTTCTTGCTTTTTCCACTTTTTATTTTTTTCTTTTATTTCGTTTCCATTTTTTGTTTATTTTTTTTTTTTATCATTAGAATTTCTAAGCTCGATAATTGAGGATGGACAGTGAAAGAGAGGGAGATCTTATTTATCGCGTCCATTATCTCGAATTCGAATACGAAATCAAACCGAGTCGACTTTTATTAGTAATATCTATCACTTTTCGTTTCTTTGACCGTCTATCGAGGGTACAAAAATGAAGAGAAAAGAGAAAATAAAACACACACACACACACACACACACACATAACGAAGGTCGTTATCCTTCTCCACGTATTCGTTTACTCTTTTAATTTCTTTCTTTCTTTATTTCTTAATTTTTTTGTTCCTCCTTCTCTTCTTCTTCCTCCTCTTCGTTTCATCGTCCGTTCGATTTATTTATTATTTGACATTTCTCAATGTTATTTTAATTTGTTTTTCTCTTTCTCTCTCTCTTTCTTTATCTATATACATATATATATATATATATATCTTTCTCTTTCTCTCTCGTACCATTGCAGGGGCAGCCGTGGCCTTCGGCGTCCTACTGATCGTCATTGCGGCGATATTGGCTGCACTATTCCCGCAATTGATAAATATCATCGTGAACAAGCAGATTGCATTGAAGGACGGTGGTAGGACTTATGGTTGGTGGAAGGCACCCCCTGTTGTGCCGCGTTTGTACGTTTACATTTACAACGTAACGAACGCTGACGAATTTTTAAACAACGGGGAGAAGCCGATATTGGACGAGCTCGGGCCTTACGTTTATTCACAACGCTGGGAGAAAGTCGAGATAAGGTTCAACGAGAATGATACGGTCAGCTACAAAATTCGAAAGCAATACGTTTTCACACCGGTAAGTCGATTTATAATATATTTCTTTTTATCTATTCTTCTTCTTCTTTTTCTTTTTTTTTTTTTTTTCGTTCATTCGTTCGTTCGTTCGTTCGATCGTTCGTCGCGAATTAGAAATTTCGAAGACTCTCGTGAGAAAGATCGTACGAAATCATTTTTTTCGATTATTAATATGTCGTATAAGATTATATATATATATATATATATATATATATATATATATATATACAATCTATAATTTTTTAATTTTAATTTTAATTTATTTATTATAATTTATAATTTATAATTATAATATTATATATATATATGTATATGTATATTCAATTTTCGAACGATGAAGATTTTTGCGCGAGCGACGTAAAAAATAATAAGAAAGAAAAGAAAAGAAAAAGAAAAAGGAAAAGGATAGAAAAGAATAATCAAATCGTACGCGTGCGATGGTTGTTGCCGGAAGAACGAATCGAGATAACGAGTAGCGATCTGGTGCACGAACGTTATTTTTCTTCTTTAATCAATTGATTAATTTGTCAACGAGAATTGAAATCTTTCAACGTGCAGATGAAACAACACTTTCGCGTTATTATTTAACTAAAGTCTCTCTCTCTCTCTCTCTCTCTCTCTCTCTCTCTCTCATGAGACGACAACGACAACGACGACAACGACGACGACGTCCTGTCTTTCGGTCTGTAAGTAAATATTAAAGGTGAAAAATAGAAGAAAAAAGGAAGTCAAATCGACTTTCCTTCTTCTTCTTCTTCTTAAAAAAAAAAGTCAAATGAAAAAAAGCCGGAAGAAAAAAAGAATCAATTCTCTTTGCTCGTTCCGAGTTAATTCGTTGCATCAATATTATAATTTTGAACGTTCATCTCGACGGTGGAAAAAGGAGAGAGACAAAGAAATAGAAAAAATAAAAAGAAAATAAAAAATTGGAAAAAACGAACTTGAGCTTTGTATTTTTCACTTGAAAGGATCATTCGAGTCGTTCGACGTAGACGTAAACGTCGACGTCGACTTTGACTGCGAACCGGAATCTGTGGTTTTAATTAATCATCGAATCTTACTCTCTCTCTCTCTCTCTCTCTCTCTTCATTTTATTTCATGTTCTTTTGTTCTTTTTTTTTTTTTATCTTTTTGCCGCAACTCATCATCCTTCTTGAACGACGGACCTTACGACCCTAAAGCTTCGTGGAACGTATCGTACGATTATTTCTCTTCCTTCGTATGAAACGTCATCCTTTTCGTCTCGTTGAAAATGATCGAAAAATTGCGGATTATTAAACTCGGAAGACTTACATTAGATCGTAAAAGGTCATTACGTGAGATCACCACTCGATGGATTCGACGTCTACTCGAATCTTTATGATAATATATTATCATAAATTATGATATAACTTATGATATTTATGATAATAATTTTTATTTCTGTTTTTATCTTTCTTATTTCTTCATTCCTTTATTTCTTTGTTCTTCTTTTCTTTTTTTTTTTTTTTCTTTAATCGCATACGCACGTAAAGGCAGATGTAAACCGATATATCGTTCGATTCTTTTCATTTTTTATTAAATTGCAATTAATATATATATATATATATATATATATATATATATACGTATGTATATAAATGTAGTTGCTATTACGATTAAGAGTTGAACGGAATTTGCGTAAGTTTTCATCGTTAAGTTACTAAACTATTCGATCACCGCTTATATGTATTTATCCTGTCGTATGCGTTATACGTGTATCACGTACGACATAGAAAATAATTAGATAATAACGTTCCAACGTGGTTCGCGATTTATAACGTCAAAAACATTTCGCCATTGCACCGTCGATCGTTATATTTACCATCGATAATAATAATAATAATAATAATAATAATAATAATTATTATTATTATTATTATCCATTTCTATAAAGTCTACGAGAGATTAATGTAACGTTGACGAGAAACCTAATAACTGGTAGGTGTATAAAACCATGCGAAGGTAACACGCACGGTAAATGCGCGAGAAACTTTCACCAATGACGAAGGTGATAACTCCCGTACGAGTTTATCCGTGATATAATTGCTGATCGAGATTCGTGCGTAAATGCGTGCGTATGTACGAAGAAAAATTGTTAAGAAAAAAAAAAAAATATATATATATATATATATATATATATATATATGTATATATATATAAAATAAAACGACGAAAATATAACGCAACTTTTATGATAATAATTTTGAGTCTTTCCTTGATCTTTTTTGTTCTTTCTTTCTCCTTCTTCTTCTTCTTTTTTTTATTTTTTTCATTTGCGTACGTACGTCAGGAGTAAATGTTATAATAATAATAATAATAATAATAATAATAATAATAATAATAATAATAATAATAATAATAATAATAAAAATTTATCGTTCGATTCAATTCACGTTATATCAAATCGCTATTGAAATCGATTAGAATTTCCAATTGGGTTATTCTTTGTGTTAATTCTAATATAATCGAAGTAAAAAAGGATCTTGAAATGCAATATCGAACGAGTCTCGCGAGATCAAGGACGCGTGCGGCATAAAAAAAAAAAAAAAGGAAACGGGTCACAAGACTATTTGCAAGAATCTGCAAAATAGCGGCAGGAGGAGGAGGAGGAGAAAAGTAAACGGCGCATGATTTATTTTTACATGTCGGCGCGATCGGATTTACGGAAGTTATACCGGTTAGCAATGAACATTGTACGAGTTTTCTTTCTTTCTTTCTTTCTTTTTTGTTTCCCCTTTTTCTTCTGTTTTTTTTTTTTTTTTTTTTTTTTTTTCTGTCTGATCGAAGAAAATAGATCGACGACGAATTGTTTTCTTTTTATATTTGTTCTTACGATCGAGAGATTTCGTCTTACGAAGAGGAGACTTGGTAAAACGTCGATTATTTTTCCATAATTTTTTCACGAGATAGAGATAGAGAGAGAGAGAGAGAGAGAGGAAGAGAGAATATTTAAAAAAAATGTTTAATAACTCGTTTGACTCACGTTAATATCCTTTTTACTTGGGAAAAATTGGAGAATACATTTTCAAGATATCTACCGGTAAATATGTACGTACACACACATACGGACATAGACAGGCACACAGAGAGACAGACAGAGAAAGAGAGAGAGAGAGAGAGAGAGAGAGAGAGAGAGAGTCAGAGACACGTACGAGATATTCGCATTAACATTAAACATTAAACATTAAACATTATCACGCACGGACACATATATCTCGTTGTACGAGAAAGATCTCCCGTCTCGTTTCGTTTCGTTCGAGGACCTGTGCGTATTATTAAAACGGGGAAAACCAAAAAAAAAAAAAAAAAAAAGAAAAAGGAAGGAAAAAAGATGTCACACATCGTATATAATTTCACGATCAACGCGTATCTCTCTTTCTTTGCTCGTTCGTTTCCTTCAAGTTTTCATCGATATCAAACGAGGTTAAAGGAAACGATCGATCTTTGATATTATTTATTGTTTGTTTTCTATGTTCGATCCAACAGGAATTGTCGTCGGGTTCCGACGATGATCTCGTCGTCGTGCCGAACGTTCCGATGTTGTCGGCAACGAGCCAATCGAAGTACGCCGCACGTTTCCTGAGACTCGCGATGGCCTCGATCATGGACATATTAAAGATAAAGCCGTTCGTCGAGGTTTCGGTCGAACAATTGTTATGGGGATACGAGGATCCTTTATTGAAATTGGCGAAGGACGTTGTACCGAAGGAACAAAAGTTACCGTACGATCAGTTCGGCTTGTTGTACGGTAAGAACGGTACACAACCGGATTGGTATACGATATTTACCGGTGATAACGATGTCACAAAATACGGTATATTGGAGAGATGGAACGGCAAGGAATCATTGGGCCATTGGTCGAACCCAAGTTGCGACAGTATAATGGGTACAGACGGTAGCATCTTTCCGCCACACATTACAAAGGAAACCGTACTTAAAATATTCGACAAGGACCTATGCAGGGCCCTGCCGTTAGTATTTCAGGTGAGTGGAAAAAGACATTTCACAGGAAAGAAAAAAAAAAAGAAAAGAAAAGAAAAGGAAATGAAGAATTTTTTCTCCCATTTCTTTTTCCTGCTTTTATTCATTCATTTATTTATTTATTTTTTATTCTTTAACGACACGACTAAACTTCGATTATTTGACAAAAACAGACTCGTTAAGCGAGGTTTATTGAATCTTTTTTATTTTTTTTTTTTTCCGGAGCGAGCGTTCGTCTCTATTCGAGAAAGCGAGTCGTCATTCTCACGTCGGACAAACAATAGCAGAGAAATTCTTCTTGCATAGGCTCTCTCTCTCTCTCTCTCTCTATATATATATATATATATATATATATATATATATATATATATATATATATGTATAAACTCTTTTCCTGTTTATTTATTTTTTATTCCTTTTTTTTTGTTTACGTTGGGATTACTAACGATCGGATTTCCTTTCTCTCTCTCTTTTTTTTTTGTTGTTGTTGTGTATAGAAAGAAGTGACGACTTCCGGGGGAGTTCCTGGATACAGATTTACCCCACCGTCAGATGTATTTGCTTCGCCCAGCAAAGTACATTCTCAACAGTGCTTCTGTCCGGCCGGCCCACCATGCGCACCCGAGGGAACGTTCAACGTTTCTGTCTGCCAATACGACTCGCCCGTACTTCTTAGCTTTCCACACTTTTATATGGGTAAATTGCTCTTCTTTATATATATACATACATACATACATACATACATACATACATACATACATATATATATATATATATATATATATATATAAATCTTGTAATTCTCTTTCCTTTTCCTTTTTTCCTCTCCTTATTTTGTTTCTCCTTCTTTCCTTTCCTTTTTAAAAAATCCATCGACGAAAATGAAGTAGTAGGGAATATTCGTTCGGTTATAAACATCGATAGAAATTTTTTACTTACATCATATGTAATAATTATGACAGAGATAGATAGATGGATAGATGGATAGATAGATAGATAGATAGATAGACGGATGGAGAGAGTTTTCGATAAATCTAATATTACTCATAGTACTTGTACATCAATATTACGAAAGTATCGATTTATCGAGGAAAGTATTATCGGAGAAGAAGAAGTATTAACGAAGAAGAGACCTTAATGTTAATTACGTTAACGCTAACGTTCGTCGAAGTTTTCCTGATCGGATACCGTTATAATCCATCCATTTATCCATCCATCCATCCATCCATCCATATATTCATCCGTAAATTCATCCATGCATCCATAAGATCCTACCGTGTTCTCTATTATCTAGCTAAGGGGGGAAAAAAGTGAAAGTTTATATGCGTATTACGAGGTGCGTTCGAAAGCTCATGACTATTTCGTAAGACACCGTGTCTTGTCTACTTGACTTCCGGTTTCGCGCAAACGTTACCCACGATATCTATTTCTTTACTATTTCTCTCTCTCTCTCTCTCTCTCTCTCTCTCTCTCTCTGTGTGTGCGTGTTTTTTCCCTTTTATCGTTGTGTCGTTCCCTATCAACAATAACTACTCGATTCGACGAACCATCGTGAGACTCGTGACCGCGATACTCCCATGAATTACACCGCTAGGAGGTATCGTCTCTTCGTTTCGTGAGAATAAGAAGAAGAAGAAGAAGAAGGAGGAGGAGGAGGAGGAGGAGGAGGAGGGGAGGGGGAGGAAAAAAATGAGGGAAAGGAGATAGAGAAAGAATCAGACGATGACTGTTGCACGACGACGACGACGACGACGACGACGATGATGATGATGATGATGATGATGATGATTGGTGATGACGACTCGGCGAACCTTTGAATTTTCCTCTTACTTTCGAATCGAGCCTAATTGTCTCTACGCAAACGATGCTAGTGAGAGAGAGAGAGAGAGAGAGAGAGAGAGAGAGAGAGAGAGAGAGAGAGAGAGAGGAGAGGGTTGGGGATAGAAGGAAAAGGGAAAGGAGAAAGATCGAGTTCACTTTTGATCCATAGCATTGATCTATAGCATTGATCTATAGCAATGATCTTTCGTCAGAGAACGAATTCCTACTACTACTATTACTATTACTATTATTGTTATTATTTTTATTATTATTATTATTATTATCATTATTATTATTATTACTCCTCATTCCACACCCTCCCTTCATCCATCCCACCCTGGTACACCTCCGACAAGAACGTCGATCGTTCGATATTAATGGAATATTTTTGTATCGCCGACGTTGTACGATTCGTTCGACGACAATCACCCAATAACAATTGCATCTTTATCAGGCCATAAGTCATTCACTCTTGTAACTATGTTATCACATTTATAAATCGCGTGTTATATCTGTGTGCTGTACGTAACTTATCTAACGTACCGAGCTTACGCGTTTTTTATTTATTTTTTTTTTTCGAGGTGTTTTTTTTTTTTTTTTTGTTAAGGTTCAAGACGAGAATAATTATTATCCTCGTTATTATCTCCGTCCCTTTCTCTACTCTTTTTTTGTCCCTTCCCTCCCCCCCTCCCCCCCCTCCCGAACGCAAGGACGGAGTTAATGCGACCTCTGTAATTTTTCCGCGTGCTTGTGTGTGCGCGTGCGTGTGCGTGTTTGTGTACGCGCGCGCGTGATGTTTTTTTTCATTTTTTTTTTTCTTTTTAATTTCTCCTCTCTGTTCCCAGCCGATCCCGCATTGAGAGAGGCCGTGATAGGTGTGTCCCCGGCCGAACAGGAAAAGCACGAGCTCTATATCGACGTGCAACCAATGATGGGCACGGCCCTTCGTGCCCGTGCGAGGATGCAAATAAACCTTGCGGTTAGCCAGGTGCGGGACATCAAACAGGTCGCCTCCTTCCCCGACATCGTTTTCCCCATCATGTGGTTCGATGACGTAAGTTGTATCACGTGTATAGTTCGGTATATATGTCTATGTGTATGTACATATGCAACATCAGCAACAGCGACAGCGACAGTACTGCATCTTACACTATACTCCATCTTAAACTATACCCCATTTTACGTCCTATTACAACCGCAATACTGCATCTTAAACTATACTCCATCTTAAACTATACACTCATCTTACGTCCTATTACAACAGCCCAGTGTACTGCATTTTAAACTATACCCCATCTTACATTTTATTACAACAGCAATACTGCATCTTAAACTATACTCCATCTTAAACTATACTCCATCTTAAACTATACACTCATCTTACGTCCTATTACAACAGCCCAGTGTACTGTATTTTAAACTATACCCCATCTTACATTCTATTACAACAGCAATACTGCATCTTAAACTATACTCGATCTTAAACTATACACCCATCTTAAACTATACCCCATCTTACATTCTATTACAACAGCAATACTGCATCGTAAACTATACTCCATCTTAAACTATACATTCATCTTACGTCCTATTACAACAGCGCAGTGTACTGCATCTTAAACTATACACCCATCTTACATACATCCTATTACATCAACGGAGTACCGCATCTTACGCTATTATACCCCATCTTACATCCCATTACAGTAGCGCCAGTGTACTGCATCTAATACTATCCCATCTTACATCCTCCTTTTTACACCATACCGCTTTTTGTTTCGTCTCGTTCTGTTTTTTTTTATTTCTTCTTTTTTATTTTTCTTTTTTCTTTTTTTTTCAACGTTCGAAGGAAACACGTTCAACCTTTATATCTCTTTCTCTAATAGCTCGCTCGCGTTGAACAGTCGTGTTCTCGTTGTCGTCGTCGTTGTCGTTGTTGTGCTATCGTCGTCCTTGTTTACGCAATGTCCACATTTTCGAATCGGGATTCCCCCACCCCAACCTCCATTCACTTTTGCGTAACGTCGATTGTTAATTAACGTACGTAAAAATGTAAATGACGTGTCCTACGACTCGTTTCATACGTTTAATTCCTTAACATTTTCTAAAATACGTTTAATAATTAATTCGTCGATTATTATTTCGTACGAATTATTATTTCGTACGAGGCACTATGGAACGATCGCAACGATTAATTATGCAGAGTCGCATTTATTTTCTTCTTCTTCTTCTTTTTTTCTTTCTTTCTTTCTTTCTTTCTTTTTTTCTTTCTTTCTTTCCCAGGTGATCGACGAGTTACCGCCGGAGATGCGTTCGCTGTTAAAAATGGCGGTCGATTTGCCGCCCGTAGCGAGGGCCGCGGTATCAGGCGGATTGGCGGCCTTGGGTGTGATAGTTCTGATCGGTGCACTCTGTTGTTTGGCACGGGCAGCCAAACGTCAAGAGAAACTTCATCTGAGCAATCCATTGCCGGCTAACGCGACCAACAACAAAACTGGTCAACTCAATCCGGCGTTTCAAACGTCGAAATAAAATTTATTCTTCTCTTCGAGGGATAGACAGACAGACAGACAGACAGACAGACAGATAGATAGATAGACAGATAGATAGATAGAGAGATAGATAGATAGATAGATAGAGAGAGAGAGAGAGAGAGAGAGAGAGAGAGAATCATCGTCGACATTGAATGCATTTAGTTCGAATCGTCCGTCAAGAAATTTTTCGATTGATTTCTTTTCTTTTCTCTTCTTTTTTTTTTTTTTTTTTTTTTTACTATTATTTTATCACTTTACTGTTACCCTCCTCCCCCTAAAACCGCCCCTTTCTTTCGACTCATTCCACGTATTTTTTATTCTATATATTATTATTATTATTATTATTATTATTATTATTATTATTATTATTATTATTATTATTTTTATTATTATTATTATTATTACTATTTTCTCGTTCGTTCCTTTTCTTTTCTTTACCGACGTTCTCGAATCCCTGGAGTATTATTTTTTTCTTTCTTTCTTTTTTTTTTTTTTTCACGCGACGTTTTTCTTTTCGCAAGACGTACACGGACGATTTCGATTAAAATTCGAACGAGAAGAGTCGATCGTCGTGTTGCGCCGCTTTTTTTTAATGCGGACCGACGTTAACAGATATTTATTAAAGATTTACATAAGCGTGTACACGTTGGGTAGGTTATGAATCCTCACTACTCGTGAATGATCACTATAGATAGGGACAAACGCCCGAGAGAATATTGAAAGAAAGTGTGGAGAGAGGGAGAGAGAGAGAGAGAGAGTAATGCAATTAAGAAAAATGCAATATCGATTTCGAACGAATTTCATAATCGACCTCGATCCTCGGATATATCGCGAACGGCCGAAAGATCGTCTGAGTTTGGGATGCATAGTTTGTCGTTCCTTCTTCGTATTCTTTTTGTTTTTATTTTTTATCGTTTATTCCTTCTTTCTCTTTCTCCTTTTTTTTTTTTTTATTATTATTATTATTTCTCAACTCGGTCGTCGCCGTCGGCGCTCTCACCCAACGTCATCTCTTTACTTTTATTGTATCTCGTTCGAGAACGAATTCGTGAGAAGCGCGAATGGGAAAGTGGAGTGACGCGTGGAGTTTTTTTTTGGGGGGGTGGGAGGGTGGGAGAGGGAGAGAAAGAGAGGTCGGGTTAGGCCAGTGGGAGTTGGACGAGCGACGTCGCCTCGATATATTTTCTTCTTTTTTTTCTTTTTTTTTGTTTTTTTTTTTGTTTTCCTTTTAACGAATTCAAGTATAACGTGTCAATCCGTCCAGACGCTCTCTAAACCGGTGGTTTTTAAATTAGTCTATTGAAATTTTATTAAAGAAGATGAGAGATCTATAATGGTAATAATAATAATAATAATAATAATAATAATAATAATGAATAATCGACGATAACGAAACGATTTTTTTCTTTTCTTTTCTGTTTTTTTATTTCTTTTTTTTATTTTTCTTTTCTGGTTTCGTTAAACGACGAGGCCCACCCTCCCCCATGTGGAAACGGAAATTCGAAAGACGGTGTTCTTCGATTGTAATTATTATTATTATTATTAATATTATTATTATTACTATTACTATTACTATTACTATTATTATTATTATTATTATTATTATTATTATTATTATTATTATTATTATTATTATTATTATACGATTTTATTATTTTGAATAAGTGTGTACGATGATCCTTACGTTACTCATTTGTATAGATATGTTATATATATATATATATATATATATATATATATATATATATATATGTATATATACATATATTTATATACATATATGTACACATATCGTAAACGTGTTGTTAAGTTTTAGAAATGATTTAGTATTAATATAGGTAGGATTAATTTTTGTACGATAATAATCGTCGTAGGATACCAAAAAATATAATGATATACGTTTCATCCTTAATACACGATCGTATCATGGATTAACGAATAATAACGATCGTACAAATCGACCGAATGCGAATGAATCTGATCGATCGATCGATCGACTGATTGATTGATTGATTGATTAATTAATCGTCGTAACGAGAAGAGAGAAACGAGAGATCGTCGATATGAAAGGAGAGGAAAATTGAAAAGAAAAGAAAAGAAAAGAAAAGAAAAAATAAAGAAGAAGAAAAATTAAACGATCTAAAGAAAGATGGCGGAGTAAAATTTGACGAAACGAATGACTTATGTCAATTCTCGATCTTTCCGCGATCGATCGATTTTTTTTCTTCTTTCTTTCTTTTTTCTGTCTCTCTCTCTCTCTCTCTCTCTCTCTCTCTCACACACACACACACACACTCTCTATCTCTCTCTTTCCTTAAGGTACACACGGAGAAGTGAATGTATAGCGCGGTGATTGGTCTTTTTTTTTTTTTATAATTGAATAATTGGAAAAAAAATGAAAAAAAAAAACAAAAAAATTGGAAGAATTTGATTCGAGTTAAGACGCATATCGATAAGTGGTATGGCGACCGTTGTTTTTTTTTTCTTTATCCCCCATAGACCTTACGTCGCTCATTGGAAATCTATTTCGTTGGTTAACATTTGACACGAGTTCGATTTCTTTCGCTCGTGATCCCTCCCATTACCCTCCTTCAACCTTTCCTGAATCACCCAAACCCCTTTAATCTTCTAATAATCTTCTAATCCCCTTTATTCTCTCTCTCTCTCTCTCTCTCTCTCTCTGTCTCTCTTCCTCTTCCCTCCTTCTGTTCTTCATAGGGGTCTCGTCGCGAGCATACAACCATAGGAAGGTAAGTTACAATGGACGTACAATTAAAAAAAGGGGGAAGGTAATTCTTCTTTTTATTTTTATTTTTATTTTTATTTTTATTTTTATTTTTATTCTTCTTTGTTCTCATTTTTTTGGTCGACGGGAATAAAGTCGTTTCTAAATCGTCCTACCTTGTCTTATTTCTTTCTTTTCTTTTATTTTTTTTTCTTTTCTTTTCTTTTCTTTTCTCTCTCTCTCTCTCTCTCTCTCTCTCTCTCTCTCTCTCTCGCTCGCGTTCAATTTCCACCTTTTTTTTGTTTCCTTGTAATCATAATTTATAGTAATTAATCATGCTTTTGTTCATAAGTTTTTCCTGAACTTTATTACAATCTCTTGTATATCTCTATTTTATATATTTTATATATATATATATCTTTATCATTATTTCTTTTTTTTTTTATCTCTTTTTAATTTTTATTTTTAATTTCGAACGTTCGAGACGCGCACTTGAAATATCGTTCTTACGTATATACGTCTAATCTAGCACGGATTCCATCGAATTACTTCCACGGTTTTAATAATTTTACGTAAATTGAAACGTATTTATTATTGTTATTATTATTATTATTATTATTATTATCATTATTATTATTATCATCATTATCATTTATATTATCATTATTGTTATTATTATTCGTATATATAATTTAAAGATAAATGTGATTTATACCGAACCGAATGGTATAACAAAAAAAAAGAATTTAATATTTTCAATTACGTAGGAACGATAATTCGATATCGATCGATTGACATAACATTATACGTTTCTCGAATCGATCTTTGATATCGTTTACTCGTGAGAATATTTGATTATAGGAAAATATTCTCTTTCTCGAACGAAGTATTCGATAGAAAAAAAAAACATTTTTTTTTTTTTTTTTTTTAGTCATCCATTGAATAACTTTCGTTCTATATTACCAATCGTTGCGCTTCGAAATCGTCATATTATTTTGTCCATGTGTCTTTCTACTTTTGTTTGTCTTTTATTTCTCTTTTTTTCTTCTTTTCTTTTCTTTTCTTTTCTTTTTTCTTCCTCCTCCTTTCTCTCCTACTCGGAATAGCCTAGTAAACGAATCGAATTATTCGAGCGAAATTTGACGAGAATAATTCAATGATCAATTAACTCACGTTATCACAGTTAATTATGTTTATAATGCGACAATGTGTGAGCGTTCGCGATAAGAGCTAATCGAACGAATAAATGGTAGTCGATCGCGAGGCGTTCGATAATTTTTTCGTCTTTTTCTTTCTTTCTTTCTTTCCTTTCTTTCTTTTTTTTTTTTCTTGATTTTGATTTTTATTTTTACATTTATCAATTCCACGCGCCAAACAAATCGACATTTAATTCGTATCACGGGATCGTCTCGTAACTCGGGTTTTCTTTACGTTGGACGTTCCATTTCTTTTTCTCTTTCTTTTTCCTCCTCCTCCTCCTCCTCCTCCTCCTCTTCTTCTTCTTCTTCTTCTTCTTCCTCTTCTTGTTTTTCTATTTTTCCGCTTCTTGTATCAATGATACGCAGTTTTACGTAAGATAAATTTAATGCGAGTAGTATTAGAAAGATGTTCTTTATTTAAAAAAAAAAGAGAATAAAGAATATATATATATATATATATATATATTCTCTAAAACGAATAAATTTAATCGTAAGAGTGTTTAACCGGCAAACATTGTCGGTTTACGATAGATCGCGATAACGTAGATCGCGTTGCTGGCCCATCGGCCGACCTCCGGAGACCTAAGAATCGTGACGACATAAATATGTTTCATATATTTTTTTTCCTCTCGTCGAAGCTTAGTTTCATCTATATATATATATATATATATATATATATATATATATATATATATATATATACATATACACGCACGCACGCACACACACAGATATACATATATACATACACACAAACATACACGTACCAACACACGTTACATGTATTACATAGCGATTACGCTTGTATTCCATCGTGCATACGTGTACATAAGAATCGAATAAATGTAGGAGGCAAAATTAATGCCGGACGGTCGTAAGATACCGTTATTACGATAATACGAAGAACGATAATAGGGAGATAGTTATGCGAATTTAATGTAAAATCGCATCGTTAAGCGATGATCGCGATAACGTCGGATTATACGTGAAAATGTATTTTAGCGTATCCTAAACGTACGTCTTTAGGACGTAGTTTTAAGTTAATCGAAAACCCATTTTGAAAGCCTCGCTCAGGACAAACTCCCCGATTACTTCGTTCTCAACGTGGAACGATCCTCGAGATAGATCGATATAATGATATCGATTGTTATGATTATAACGCGACCATGCGTGAGCGTTCGCATTGTTATTCTCTCCCTCTCTCTTTCTCGCTCTCTCTCTCTCTGATCGCACTTCACGATCAAAAATATTCTTACACTGATTCGATGTCATCGATCGAGGATGACGACGACGACGATCAGGGAGTTGGAGGAGTTGGATGTGTGTCAGGGGAGGGGAGTGAGAACCGCAACTCGTCATCATCATCGTCATCGTCGTCATCATCATCATCCCTTTATCAGTCCGTTCTCGGCCGAAACATTTTCAAACAATGACACGCGTCTGTCTATCAAATGTTTCCGTAGTGTCATAAAGAGCGCACAAATCGAACTAACGAATATTAAAAGGCTGCCCCATCGAAAGGCACGTTCGATATACATTTTAACGAAATGCGCGTCGGAGAATATGTTAACGAATTGTTGCGGTAAAAAGTCTAGGGTATTGTCGTACCACATTATAGGTAATATCGTGCCGTCTTTCATTTTACTGGTGTACGGTATACCATTGGCTTTATGTACTTCCACGTTCAATTGCATCTTCGACGAGCCGTTCATTGGCAGGGCCAAAAACTGAAAATATCGAAAGTTTTAATAATATAGAAAAATATAATAAAATATATTAAATATAGGATATAAGATAAAAATATAGAATATATATATATATATAAAATGATATAAGAATAGTTTTGCTTGTACATTGTATTTTTTTTATTTTCTCTATTTTCTGGCTTTTCTCTTTCTCTTTATAAACAAAATACTTGCTGTCGATCGATATAAAGAAAAGAGAGAGAGAGAGAGAGAGAGAGAGAGAGAGAGAGAGAGAGAGAGAGAGAGAAAATATATATAAAAATTTTTTATATATATATGTAAAATATTTTTATTTATATATATATATAAATTTTTTATATATATATATAAAAATGTGTGTGTGCGAGGGTATTACCTGATGCAAATCCAAGAAACTCTCGTGCAGGGTTTCGTTCGGTTTCAATCCGTCGATCGATTCTATCAACGATCGATCGGCACCATAGAAATTAGGGAAGGAAATTAATATCGGTAGGCCTGAATTGCAGGATGATATGTTGAGAAATCCGATTGGTGGACATTTCCTTTCGGATCCATCGTGTTCCATGGTTTTTGGACAGAAACAGGAGTCGGTCGAGGAGATCCTTAACGAGTCCATCGACATTTTGTATCTGAACGATTAAGAAACGAACGTTCGTCCGTCGATCATCGTATACAACGTTAATCGTACAAAATTTTGATCTACTTTCCTTCTTTTCTTTTTTCTTTTTTTCTTTTTCTTTTTCTTTTTCGAAGGGAGAAATCATAGTTACCTCAAACTAGGTATACCCTGGACCTCGCCGTATTCGTGAAAATGAAAGATCAACGGTTTACATAATTCGTTAACGTATATGTAAAGGGGTGTGCTGTTGTAATTGTCAATCCATTTCGGTGGGAACATCGAACCGTCGGTACCATAAATCCTGTCGCATCTGTCATCGCCCCAAATATTTCTAACGTTAACGCCGTTTATCCTCTCAATAATGCCGAGATAATCGATGTCGTTTAAGCCTGCGTTAATGGTGATGCGATCCTTCGTGATACCGTTGTACTGGAACGATAGATCGGATTGAGAGTAACGTTGAAAAAAGAAAAAGAAAGAAATGTTTTTTAATTTAAATAACAATTAAAAACGATAATAAGAATATATAAATATATTATATATACATATATATATATATATATATATATATATATATATATTTACATGGACTAGAATCCCGAATTTGTCGAATGGTAGGGGTTGCTGTAACGAGCTCAATGTTTTCAGAAAGTTGTAAAGGTTGTCGTCGTATCCCCAGAAGAAATCCTTAACGGTTAGACGTAAGAACGGCTGTGGATTCAACGCTGACAGGATAACGTTTAATATAATTTTGGCGCCAATGTTTATGTTTCGAAAATACGATATGGTCGCCAATAATGGTATGTTAGGTACAACGATCATGTCATTCTCGGAACTACCGCTTTCCCATCGAAATGATTTTTCCTCTTGATAACTGATAGTACCGTTCTCGTGTATCCGTACGTTCACGCGTTTCTTCGTTTCCTTATAAACGTAAGGTCCCAATTGTTCGACTTTCAGTTTGTTTGCCGTGCCGTTCTCGAAATCGTCTACGTTCGTGTAATTGAAAACGTAAAACTTGTAGGACAAACTGACGGGCGGACGTTCCCAAAAATCGAAGGTCGTAGTACCATTTTGTATTATCAGACTCGATAACACTGCGTCTTGGAATATATTCGTAAACCAAAAGATCACCATTAGGAAGAAACTTGACAGTCCAATCGTTGTTATTATCCAAACGTACCAATTTCGTAATATATTCGATTTTACCCTCTCTACGGTCTCGTCCTTTTCCCCGGACTTCATTTCGTTTAAACTTTGAATATTCGGGCGAACGAGCGATCGAACTTTTTTTTTTTTTAATTATTCCTTCTCTCTCTCTCTCTCTCTCTCTCTCTCTCTCTTTGTATCTTTTCCTCTTTTTTCCTTTTTAGCACGCACAAATTTTCGATATTTTCAAATCAAACCGACGTGAGGTTGGAAACTTTCGGAAGGTAGAATAAAATGAAATATAAGCGGGAAATGAAAAACAATAATTTGATGAACGTTTGTGAATCGCCGGATTCCGAAGGATTACTCTCGTCTCGACTCGGCCGATCGATGTTCTACTCGACGGCCAACTTTGATTCGTCCTCGTACAAAAAATCCCCCTACTTTTTCTACATTGCACGATAACCTTTGCCGATGACCCTTGCCAGCTAACACCTCCGCAGATACATACATACTCAGACACATGGAGTTGGAACTTGAAGCGCAGCGACGAACGTCAATCGCCCGCCCATCGTCCCGTGCTTAACGTCTTGTAATTTCCCAATGTAAAACCAATATTATTGATAATCCATTCTTAATGTTATTAATGATAACGAATATATATATATACATATACATATACATATACATATACATATACATTATATATATATATATATATATATATACATATATCGCTTCATATCCGTTTATCATCATCTGGACCGGTAACATAAGTTTCTTTCGTTTTACGTTCATTGCGTTTACACGTTACGCAACAAAACTCGTCTTTCGTTATTTATCATTTCAAAAAATAAAAATAAAAAGTAGAAGAAAAGAAACGTCGAGGAAGAATATTTGCAAAATTCGTTTCCAACGAAGGGCAGAACCCACGACGGCGATCGAAAGTGTTCGAGAGATTCTAATTAATTTCATTCTCTCTTTTCGGCAAACGTATCCTTTTTTCTTATTTTTTTTTCCTTTAAACGAGCGTTTTCTTCTGCCTCTTCTTTCTTTCTTTTTATCCTTTTTTCTTTTCCTTTTTTTCTTTTTTCTTTTTTTTTTTTTCATTTATCATAAAATGTATTTTTGTCGCAATTACAACGCAACGTTGACAGAAATGACTCGTTTTCTTACTATCTTGTGTAATCGTCGACTAAGTTTTGGGAACGGGAGGGGGTAGGGGTAATGGGGGTAGGGGAGAAGGAGAGATGAAGAGGGGAGTAGGGCGAAACCACGACGTCGTGCGACTTCGCGCGCATTATCAGTAGCAGACGGAAAATGTTCTTCGCTCGACCAAGATACACACACACACACACACACACACACACAAATATATATCTCCGTTCGTATGAATGACTTTACGTGAACCACGTGAGAATAATCCCGATATGTATTTCGAAATGCGCCATGTTAAAAGGGGGTAGAAACCAATCGGATCGTTTTAATAGCGATCGATCGTATCCCCCATTCGAGGATTCAACCAGTGTGTTCCATTATTTTAAAACATATCAAAGATTTCACGTGTGGACGATCCCATCAAGTCGATGAATGTTAGAATAATATAATTTTTGTTTCAACCTACGTGGGTTTAAATAACAAGTTATCTTCGAAGAAGAAGAAGAAGAAGAAGAAGAGAGAAAAAGAAAAGGAAAGAGAAATGTAATACTAATTGGTCCAACGATCGTTTGTAAGATTTTTCTCTGTTCTTTCTCTTTTTTCTTTTTCTTTTTCTTCTTCTTTATTTTTATTTATCTGTCATTTTCACTATCGATCGTCCTTCGATAATAGCTCGTATCTGGGTAAGTATAATACATAATGGCGTTTATGGTTATATGTTATGACTGGTAGATACCCTTTCATCCGACTATCACAAAGTGCACCATCTTGTACACTTTTATGTTTATCCCTTCCTTTTTGTTCGTTCTCGAGAAAGAATCGCCAGGAAGAACGAGAGAAAGAGAAAGAGAAAGAGAAAGGGAGAGAGAGAGGGAGAGAGAGAGAGAGAATCTCAACCATTCGCATATGTATTGTTATTACGTAAGTGTAGAAATCGCCTGACCGAACGTAGTCTTTCCTCTTTTATCGCGACTAATTTCTTATCGCAAAAAAGTGTCTGTTAATTGTAAATCCGTCTTTGAGAATTTTCTTTCTACGATAATCGAACGTAGAAAAAAACTCCTATCGAAATTACTTTTCTCTTTGATCTCTCTCTCTCTCTCTCTCTCTCTCTCTCTCTCTCTGAACTCTTTGTAAATGACGGGGAAAAGGAAAGCATAAAACAAAATACGTACACACACACATATATATATATATATATATATATATATATATTTTTGTAAACATATTCGATTAAGTTGCCTTATTTATAGTGAACTTGATTGATCGAGTTTATTTAAGGAAATAGAATTTTCAAATTGTGTGTGTGTGTGTGTGTGTGTACGTTCTCGTTCATACCCGAACGTTTATAACGTACGAATCGTAATAATTTCCAGATTAATTATTATTATCCTTTTGGAAAATATTCTTCGAAGTCGATCAAATAATATCGATCATCATCATTATGACGTCTTAGCAAGACTAAGAAAATTAACGACGAGTTTATTGGAACGAAAATGAATTTAAGACATTTTACTCGTTTTAATTGTATTTTAGCGATATATATATATATTTTTTTTTTCTATATACGTACGTACGTATGTACGTCTACGTGCTTATGTTTATGCGTTCGTGTTGTATTTTATATGGACAAATAATTTTTCTTCTAAACAAGAAGAAACGAATTACCCACACATTATAATTATAGATAAACGTGTATACCCGATAATAATGGTGGAAATATTAACGAGAGAATTGATAATTAACATTAGTCGTTTCGTTTTATCGTAACAAGCTAAACGGTCGGATTATTAGTTGGTTTGTTGCATTTACATTTTTTTAGGTACGATCCTAAATTGATTTTTTTTTGCGATATCTTGAAATATCGTACGATTATATTCAGGATTATATTTAAAAATAAAATGCTTAGAAAAGAAAACAAAAAAAATCAGGTGTATGTGTGTGTATGTATGTATGTATGTATGTATGTATGCATACGTGTATGTATTACCGTTTAATTGGCTTGATAGATGGATTAGAAATTTATAAAAAAAAAAAAAATTAAGTTTCTATCGTTAGGAAGATTAACAATTTTTGACATTAGCTTTAACAACGATACCAGGAATTTAAAAGATTATAAAATGTATGGGGATCGTGGGGCGCGGGGTTGGAGGGAAATCTTAATAAATTCAAGGAGGAAATATTGTGCAGAAATCTTTTTTTAATTCGAAATTATTAATCATCGACGCTTGAACAATATATATTTATCGTGTTATTGAAATTTTTTTTCTCTTCTTTCTTTCTTCCTCTTTCTTTTTTTTTTTTATTACTCGCCGAGAAAAATACTTTGTTTTCTACTCGTAATATTCCTTTTCTCGTATCAATGAAAAAAAAAAAAAAAATACTCGGTAACAATCGACTTTCTTTAAATTATTTTTGTAGAAGTTTCTTTTCTTTTTTTTTTTCTTCTTCTTTTCTTTAAACTTTAAATATATCCATCCGATTGGGAATTTTAAAACCTTTCATAATAAATCACATTCTCTAAAATGGTGATTTATTGTAAGTGGTAATTATACACGTACATATATATCATATCGATGCCGCCCGTCAAACAATTTAATTTCCTATCTCAACTCTGTAATAAATTTGACAACATATTATAATTATATTCCTAATATTGCTGAGGCGTCCTTTTTTCGCAAGTTCATCGTTCAAAAAACGTATGTCGATTTAATCGGTCGTACGAAGTCATTGGCGTAGTTGATTCTTTTTTTTTTATACTTTTTTCGTGAAATACAGTCGTTAACATGCCAAGAAAAATATTATTATTATTTTCGTCGTAGTTATCGCGTACGAATTTGAACGTAGAACGATGTCTTTTAATCGTTCTTCATAAATATCGAATTTAAGTAGAAATTTTAATCCGATATATATATCTGTCGCTCACACACACACATTTACATATATATATATATATATATATATATATATATATTTATACATACATATATAGATGTTTCTCGATTCTATTCGACTTTTTATCAATGAACGGGATTATACTTCGTTGATGTCAGTTTTGGTTAGATTCGTACGAACGAAAAAAAAAAAAAGGAAAAAGAAACGAAAAGGTGTGAACTTTAAAAAGAAAATATTTATTTCGTAATGAACGTTTGGGGTTTAAATACGATCAAGAGAATATTCGTGAAATTCGAACGAAAATAATGAAATTGATATCGCTCGAGGTATACGATTTTATAGATATGTATTTATATTTCCATCAATGTTTTTTCGTACTCGTGACATGTACGACGATACGATAGAGGTTATGTAGCGCTGGTATATGAATACGGTGTAATGTATGAAAATACGATAAAGGTTATGTGGCGCTGCTATCGCATGCGGCGTTACTTTCGGTGAAGTCGGTATTTCGTCCGGTCAAACAGCATTGTGATACGTATTTTTGTGTAAACGCGTATAGATCGTTAAGAATACATGATTTTCTTATTCCTTTAAAACTTTGGTTTCGTACGAAAGTGTACAAAGTTCGACGTGTGTATTTCTTGCAACGATTTTCTCATTTGCACGTAAGAATTCCCTCATAACCAAGAAATTGTAAAAAGGTGCGTATAGAAAATTTTGAGTGGGTTTACGTTAATTACGAGAGAAATAGTGTGTAATTCGTTGATAAAAAGGAACGACGATTTTTGTGACCGAGTGCGAAGACGAATATTGATGAACGATTAGGTTACACCGTTAATCTCTCACGTATACTCATATATATATATTTATATATATATTCTCCCTGATACGAAATCATTTAATCGTTTTTAACGTTAAAGAATGTAGCTTTGTAGTGTAACGGCATTTACTTATGGACATACGAGATATTTTATCGGATTTCGTTAGAATTTGTTTCATTGCTCATTTAAAAGAGGAATTACGAAACGGGAGAATTAAATACGAAGATATATATATATATATGCGTATATATATATATACATATCTTCTTATGAATATATATATACGAATATATATATACATTATATATTCGTAAGGGAAGATTGAAATGAGTTCCCAACAAAGTCCGGCAGCATTGCAGTCAACCGTGGATCGTGAGAAAGTCTATACGTGGATAATCGAATTGTCAAATCCAGAAACCAGAGAAAATGCCCTTTTGGAGCTCAGCAAAAAACGAGAGGTAGTGCCAGACTTGGCTCCGATGTTATGGCATTCCTTCGGTACGACGGCTTCTCTTTTACAAGAGATAATAAATATTTATCCTGCTATTAATCCAGCAACGCTTACAGCATATCAAAGCAATCGTGTATGTAATGCACTCGCGCTATTACAATGCGTAGCCAGTCATCCAGATACCAGATCTGCTTTTCTTCAAGTAATTCTTTTAATAATTTTCTTTTCGTTTCTTATCCTTTACTTCTTTACTTCTTTGAGATCTTACAAGAGCGAACTCGAGGATCTGGTTAATTGATTATGTTTTCAAATTTAGGCACACGTACCATTGTTCCTGTATCCATTTTTGCATACTGTAAGCAAAACAAGACCGTTCGAGTATCTCAGATTGACCAGCTTGGGAGTTATAGGGGCATTGGTCAAAACGGACGAGCAGGAAGTTATAACGTTTCTACTGACCACGGAAATTATACCGCTCTGTTTGAGAATCATGGAAAGCGGTTCGGAACTGAGCAAAACGGTGGCCACTTTCATCCTTCAGAAAATCTTGTTGGACGACAGCGGTCTTTCCTATATCTGTCAGACATATGATAGGTTTAGTCACGTCGCTATGATATTAGGAAAGATGGTTTTGTCCTTGGCAAAAGATCCCTCAGCGAGATTATTAAAACACGTCGTTAGATGTTACCTAAGACTCTCAGATAATCCAAGGTTGGTCCAATAATTCTTGGCTATATGAAACATATTAAACATCTACTAATATATTTCATTATTTATTTATAGAGCCTTATTGGCACTGAGACAATGTTTGCCGGATCAATTAAGAGACAATACCTTTGCGACCTGTTTACAAGAGGATGCGTCTACCAAACACTGGTTGAATCAACTTCTTAAGAATTTAGAAACCGGTCCTCAACCTGGTCCTCCTACTCAACCCGGTCAACAAGATCCAAGGACTATCGGAATGTCACCGCTTACCTCTTAGACCTCGCACTTTTACTACTGATATGATAATTCATATTTTTCTAGAAAAAAAAAGAAAGAAAAAAAAATAATAGAAAGTAAAAAGCGAGTCTATCGTACTACTATATAGTATTAAAGGCTTTCTCGTTTTTAAACAAAATTGATTACCCTATATCATTTGGGAAAAGTAAAATTGTTTATTTCCTTATAATTGATATTACGATTACGTTTCCGTTATATTCCTTGTTTCTCCCTTTTTTTCCATTTTTTGTTTTCTTGTTTATTTCGAAACGCAAAAAGATCATTTCTATATGTTAGCCGATTGATTCACGATCGCTAGTAGGGATTATTATGTCCAAGATGGTAGAAAGAAAAGAAAAAGAAAGAAAGAAAGAAAGAAAGAAGGATAAAATGGAAAAAAGAAAAACCATGTCTTTTTTTTTTTCAATTTCTCCGTTCATCTTATGTAATAATGTAAATGCGTATAAAATAATTATACGTATCCAATGTATATGTGTGTATTTAGCGTATATCAAAATTAACTACTCGCAAGGGGAGATATAAGATTGCTTGTGATCGATTACTGTGAATGTTGTATAGCAATTGTATTTTTAACGTCTTCTAACATAATATTATAAGAAAGCTCAATCATCGAAATTTGACTGTATATTTTGAAATAAAATATGTACAGTATGTGAAAATTATTATATGTCAATTAGATATATATATATATATATATATATATATATATATATATATATGATGTGTGTGTATGATAG
Source organism: Dolichovespula media (assembly GCA_911387685.1). Taxonomy (NCBI): domain Eukaryota; kingdom Metazoa; phylum Arthropoda; class Insecta; order Hymenoptera; family Vespidae; genus Dolichovespula; species Dolichovespula media. Next base: position 1,805,564 of record OU426873.1, read on the forward strand.
CAGCTATTGTAGATCATTGTGCATATATTCTTTTGTACTAAGACAAATTGTCGATACAATGAGCATCCTGTCTCACGTATGATCTTGATATTTTCGCATTATTATTATTATTATTATTATTATTATTATTATTATTATTATTATTATCTATTATTATTATTATTATTATTAATATTTTTATCTGTATTATTATTATTATTATTATTGTTATCGGTAATAACAATAATATTAACGAATGAAAAATATAGAATTTAAACATGTAGCTTGTTTCAATGTCGCGCACATTAAAATAAGAGACGACAATAAGATGATCATAATGAAACTGTTCGATGCATAATAATACGAAGAAAGAGAGAGAGAGAGAGAGAGAGAGAGAGAGAACGAAAATAAACAAACAATTCCTTCGTGTTTTGGGAAGCCATTGATAATTCAAAAAGAGGAAAGGGAAGGAAAGGAGATTTTCGATAAAACAGATTCTGTTTATTGTTTACTTAGGTTCGTTCATAAAATATATACATGCATACGTACGTACGTACGAACGAAAATTAATGAACGAACGAACGAACGAACGAACGATAGATTAATCACTGCCTAATCTCATTTGATTATTCTTTAATCTAATAATATTAATTATTATTCAATTATTGGCCTACTTCTCGAATTAAGAGTTCACTCGATATTCTTTGGTGAGAAAGTCGTCCCCTCTCTCTCTCTCTCTCTCTCTCTCTCTCTTTCTCTCTTTTTTTCTCGAATAGAGAAAGAAAGAAAGAGAGAGAGAGAGAGAGAGAGAGAACGATAAATCGAGTCTTTTTTTGTGAGCGATAATAAATAATATCGCAATAACTAAGAAAATCACAGTCTGAACTTATTAGTATGTAATTTAGTATAGAATAATATTCGCTAATATCCCGTGTAATGATGTAGATTTTTCCTTTCTGCTCGTCTCCTTGACAGTTCCATGTTGTTCTGTGAATGATGGAAAGAAAGAAGAAAAAAAAAAGATTAGAAAACAAAGACAAAGAAGGAAAAAAAAAAACACGCAAAGAAAGAACAAACTAGAAATTGTATATGCATTGTACGAACAACGTCGAGTGATTAAAAAAGCGTATGTGGGAGACAAGGGAGGAGAGGAAGGAAGGAAATATTCATAATTACATATATTATAATTATATATATATATATATATATATATATATATATATATATATATATATATATGTATATATATATAGACCTACCGTTTCCCTTGAAATTTTAGAACGTAAGAGACCGTGTATGATCGGTGTGTACAATTTAATATCCCCCAATTTGTATTTATTCGGGCCGGTTATCAACGAGACAATAATGCCGATTAGTATAGCGGTTAAAAAGCCAACCCATGTGTACCATAGATATGACATCCGATATAGAAAGAATGGTTGCTCTCTGAAAAAGATTTGAAATTATAAATCGATCGATAAGATGATAATAATTATTTTGTCGAAGACAAAGGGGGTGGACAAAGGGTATAATTTGTTAAAGATCAATAACGTATAAATATATTATTTGCGTGCGTGTTTATACGTGTATGTACGTAAGTACGTAAGTATTTACATAAAAATCGCTTACATACTTACTCGCTTATATTTGCATATGTGTTTACGTATTTATTTGTACGTATGGTTGTTTAGTAGGTATTATTGATGATGATATGATATTATTATCTCGCGCGCGCGCGTATATATATATATATATATATATATATATATATATATATATATATATAATATGTGTGTATGCGTGTGCGGGCGAGTGCGTCTGTGTGTTCGTAAAAAATATGAATAATGTTTTTTAATCGACCTCATTGTATTCTCGAAGATGTCCGTCATATTTCCGGCCGTATATTTCAACGTTTCGACGCATCCATCGATTGAGACAGGTTTCATCGGGAATATTATTTTCCCGCTCGAGATGGCGGCCTGCGTGCCGAAGGATATCCAGGCGACGAGATTCAAACTGACGATACCACCGGTTAAGGCCCCCTATATGCGTTAAAAACGTGACAAACAATGACGAGGATCCATCGAATGTATTATTTTATTTATTTATATGTATGTATATATATATATATATATATATATATATATATATGCATATAAATATGTAAAATATTAGATTAGATCAACGATGTGTACGTATTGTATATAATTCGAAGGAATTATAATGTGATCGATGAGAACGCGTACGAAGATTGTTAACTCCCAACGAAAATTTATAATTTTTTATTTCTCTCTCTCTCTCTCTCTCTCTCTCTCTCTTCTTTTCGTTTTGTTTTTCTCTTTCTCTATACACCACTCTTACCGCGGAATTAGCGAATGGGAAAAACATGCCGAGCGTGAATATTCCTAAAAGTGGACCAGCCGTTATACCGGATAAACTTTTACCAGCCTGGAAAAATAAATTGATAGATTTTTATTCGTAGGATATATATATATATTAGATTCAATCAATCTATCTATCTATCTATCTATCTATCCATCTATATGTATATACTTGCCTGAATCAAACTGCTGAGTTTTTCAACTAAGAAAACCAATCCAACGCAAATGATACCCATCAGTACTACGATTACTTTCATTATCCGACTGGCGCCAACATTCGATATCGGTTTACTCAAGCATGGCTTTATTATATCTTCGTAGATTACGCCGGACATTGAGTTCAAACCGGTAGACATTGTGCTACGAGTTTAAATTAATAATTATTAACTGTATAAAAACACGACTATATGTGTGCACACATACACACACACACACACATATATCTCATTTAAATAAATTTTTCTTTTCATCGATCTTACCTGAGAGCAGCACTGAAAACTCCGGATACAAAGAGGCCCGGTAAACCAGGTATCGATCGTGCTATCTCCATAACAAAGTATGGCAACAGCTGATCGGGTTTCCGTATTCTCTGAAAAATGGAAAATACTATCGATTTCTGATCCTTCGATTAACGAGTTTAAAAATAGAAAAAAAAAAAAGAAAAGGACGATTGACCGACCGACCAACGGGAAAAACAAAAAACACAAAACTCGTACGCACGCGATCGACAATTTGTTTCGCTTGTAATGATACAAATAAGACTATTGTCGTATCTAACGTAACCCCTCGATTCCACGTCTAAGTCGTCACGCAAAATTAGATCTATTTGTTTATTTCGAGATACGTTTGCATGTAACGTTTGCAAACAAAAAAAAAAAAAAAATCAGAAGCAAAAAGGAAAAAAAAATTGAGCGAACGATCATCAATTTATCGGTTTAAACAGTTTCGAATGTACGGATATAAAAGACAAAATTTTGAGATCTCGATATTCCCTACGATCCTGCGAAAATAAATGGTCGTATTAGACGGACAGATAGACAGATAGATGGATGGATGATGGATGGAGATTAGATTATTAGATTGGACTATTAAGTTTGGATATTAGATTCGAATATTATTGCGTCGGACGTTTTTCGTTTTCGTTCTGAAAAAGAAAAAAAAAAAAAAAAAAGAAGGTAAAACAAAAAATCGTTACGCTCTCTAGAGTTTGTTATAGAATCATAGAAATTTTTCTATCGAACGCTCTTCTTCGTTTGTGCGTTCTTTTTTTTTTTTTTTCTTGTATGTTTATCGTCGTCCAGCTGAAAATTCATTTTAAACGAATGCGGCCTCGTGCGACTACGAACGGAGAAATTCGATTTTCTTCCGTCCGTTAGAACGGACGAACGAACGAACGAACGAACGATAACGTTAACGTTTTTAATACGATTATACGGGAGCCGCGTGCAAACGTAATTTTATTTTCAAACAAGCACTTAAAACGGTGCAGGACGTACCGGGGTTCGGCGGGTTTGCCATGACCGAACGTAGATCGAACGTTAATGTTTTTGAAAGTGTGTTTTATAAACCAGGATTTTCTTACCTTCGTTGACACAGGATCGCATTCGTAGAAAGCTGCGAAAATAACGATGCCAGTGTAACAGCACAGGGAAACGATGGTAACTATACCGACGGCCATTATCATGATCGTTCTAGAGAAAAAAAAGAAACAAAAAAAAACAAAAAATAAAACAGAAAGAGAAAGAAAAAAAGAATAACAAAAAGATAAAAAGAGATACAAATCAGATTTTCCCAGGTCTCGTTTTCGATATTTTTTTTTTCTCAATGAAACGGACGAATCTCGTCTTTAAAAAATCCTAATCGTTGCACACACACACGCACACATACGCACGCACGGACACCCTCTCTTGAATAAAATTTATATCGAAATCGTAGACTTCTGGGGCTGTGCGTCGAATGCAACACCCGAACAAGCGCTTTGAACGGCTCGCTCGTTCCTACGGAACGAATAATTTTGAATTCGAAAAAGAAGAAGAGAAAATTGAAACAAAATACCGTATATCCTTCGTAAGCCCCCCCCCCCTCCCGCGCGCATGATAATAATCGATAGATTCGAGAACGTATTTCCGATTCTGTCGTTATAGCAAAAAAAAAAAAAAAAAAAAAAAACAGAAAGAAAGAAAGAAAGGGAGAAAAAAAGAACAAAGAAAATAAATAAAATAACATTGACGAGCCGTGATAGAGATCGTAATGTTAGAACTCACATGTTGGATTTTTTCAAGTTCGGCATAGCCAGACACCTCTGCACCATCGCTTGATTGACCGAACAAGTGGCCAGCCAATTTAGGTAATTACCTACGACTACGGTCCAAAAGGTGTGCCTTATGGTTGGATCCGGGTCCATGCTATATACGTAATGGAAAGAAAAAGAAAAAGAAAAGGAAGAAGAAGCGACTATGGAAAAATCATTGGCAAATATCGTAAATCTTATACCATATCCACGTAATTCCTCGATAATTTTCACGTTAGAGAATTAATGTTATTTATGATAAAAATTAAAATATTTCAATTTAGAATAAGCAATGGTTAAATTTACGATTGAAAGTGAGGAAGGAACGATAAAGAATCGATCGATCTTCCTTATCTTTCTCTCTCGCTCTATCACTTTTTCGTCTATTACTATCTTTTTTTTTTTGTTTTTTTTTTAATTCCTTACTTGAAGAACTCTATTCTCCCGGTCTCGACGTTCCTTCGCCAAACCTCGTAAACCCCGCCAACTTTGTTCGTACCCAATACGGCGACAGTAATCACGCTACCGAACATTACCATCATTTGAATGGTGTCGGTCCAAACGACGGCCTTGAGACCACCCTAAAGAAAACAAAAAAAAGAAGAAAGAAAAAGAAAACAATAAAAAAAAGGAAGAAAAACACGCAGAGCGAGGGGAAAAAAAAATGTCTCTCCCGTATCCTTCCACTTCTTTTTTTTTGGTTTTGTTTTTTTTCTTTTCTGTTTTTTTTTTTTTTCGGAATCGACATCGATCGATATCGTTCGCATGTAATATATTCGTATTATAATCCATCGTATGGTTGATATATATATATATATATATATATATATATATATATATATATATATATATATATATTCAATGATCAACATTCTTATCAAATTACCAAGGTGGTGTAGAAAATGCAGACGATGCTGACCAATAGAGCTATCATGTGAAGATTTATCCCGGTAACTTGATTGAACGCTAGCGCCGGCACGTATATAACCAATGGTATGTAAAGTAGCTAGAAAATAAAGACGCGAAACGATCCTTTGATTATTAAAGATCGCGTTCGAACGATCGAAAGGAGGGATTCGTTTGTACGAACGTTGGCGTTTCTTTGTTTCTTTTCTTTTCTTTTTCTTTTTTTTTTTTTTTTTTCTTTTTAAAGAGAAAAGAAAAGAAAAACTGGCTTACCATTTTGATGATGAATATGATCGATCCCATTAGCCTTACCGTACGATTGAATCTCAGTTCCAAATACTGGAAAAAAAAAAAAAAAGGAAAAGAAAAGGAATGGGTCGATTAAATCGTTCGACTAGACTCGATCGATAAGCGTTTCTCGCGTCTTGGTCGTTCCTTTTCTTTCTTCATTATTTTTTGATCTTTGTTTTTTTGACTTTTCGAGCTGAGGGATGGAGAAAGAAGGGGGGAAGAAAAAAAGAACGTACCTCGTACGACGAGGTAATTTGTAGTCCGTAAAAGACCGGCAAATAAACTATACCCATGGTTAGGGAAACGAAACAATCGGCAATAACGATGCTCCACAATTGGGTCCCATAAACGTACATCTCTGCGGGTAATCCGAGCATCGAAATACCGGAAATGTAACTGAAAGTAAGAAGGGAAGAAAGAAAGAAAAAGAAGAAAATAAATTCTTTACGAGTATAACGAACATTAATACGATTACCACGAAGTTTTATCATTAATGTCGAATTACGTATGACGATAGGTAGAAATCGTGCGTGTATGTTTGAAAAAAAAAAAAAAAAATAATGAAGAAGAAGAAGAAGTAGCGTAGTAGTAGTAGTAGTAGTAGTAGTAGTAGTAGTTAGTAGTAGTCACGAGAAGTCAATCTTTCCTTATTCGAATGCGAGAGAGAGAGAGAGAGATCGTGCAAGGGTATTAATAATTACAATCTTAATGCTGTCTCAACCTTGACAGTCAATTGAGACGAACTGTCGTGCCATGCGCCCAAAACTTCCGGCTACTCGAAAGTCTTTTCAAACGATTACTATTTCTTCTCTCTCTCTCTCTCTTTTTTTTTTCTTTTTTCTTTTCTTTTTTTTAATGCGTTACGAGACGAGTACGTGGGTTAATGATAAACGCGAGGATTCGTCCTGTATCATATAATATCGTCGTACCTATTTCTCCGAATTTAATTTGTTTCGCGCTCGCTCGAACGTTAATCAAGGTTTGTCGATTTGATCGAGGTTAAAAAAACGAAAAAAAAAAAAAAAAAAATAATAATAAAACCGAGTCAAGGCTTCCGAGCGTTTTGGAGCATCGATGATCGGGATGTCATGTGGTTGGCTCGTGATAACGCGGAACAAGGAAATCTCGATGGAAAATGCGTGGAGGATGTTCCTTTTCTTTATTTTTTTTTTTTTTAGACCGAAGAAAAATATCGTTTACGAAATTTTCTCTGACTAACGCGACATCGCGTGATTACGATATATACGTTGTACATTGAAGTGGACACCAGTGATAGACGATAAGTTCTTTGAGATACGAGTAGAATGATGTAGTATGAAAAAGAAGATAGTAAATGTAATTATATCGAATATATGTATGTATGTATGTATGTATATATTACCTTGCTATAAGAGACATGCTTATAGGGAATATGGACATGTTTTGACTTCCAACAAGGTACTCCCTCACGGCATCCGGATTCTTTCGGGATCTGTAAGCCTGATAGATCCCAACTATCGCGGAAACACCTAACATACCGATAAAAACGATGGAATCTATCAGATCGAACTTTCTTTGTTCCATAGAGCCGTCCATATCTTCCTTCCTTCCTTCCTTCCTAACGTAAGTTCTCCAAACGTTCTCCAAGCATTCAACGTGATATCTCGAACGTCGAATTTCTCTCAGGATCAACTTTTTCTTTCTCTTTCTATTTCTCTTTTCTTCACGTCAACTCGTTCGCGTTACGTATATATGTTTATCTCTTTCTATCCCCCCCCCCTCTCTCTCTCTCTCTCTCTCTCTCTCACTCTCTCGAATGTTTACGAAAAAACAAAATTCGCGAGACTCTTTCGTTTGTCTTTGAAAGAGACTGACCAGCAAGGGATGGTCTCAACCTTCTATCGTCTATCGTCTATCGTCTATCGTCTATCGTCTATCGTCTATCGTCTATCGTCTATCCTTCACCGTATCCCGGTCTCCTGTCTCCTGTCTGCGCGTTTTTACTCGCTCGAAAATGTCCGTCGTTAGACGCGGAGAAGACGGACGGACGGTGAAGAAGAGGCGCTCCAACGTTCACCGGGACGACGATTCGTGCTTATGGCAATTGAATAATTGCGGGATTCTATTCCATCTCCAACCTCCACCTCCATCTCCAACTCCAACTATACCACCACCGTCTCCACCATCTCCATCATCTCCACCATCTCCACCATCTCCATCATCTCCATCATCTCCACCATCTCCATCATCTCCATCATCTCCATCATCTCCATAACCTCCTCTTCCTTCTCCTCCTCCTCCTCTTCTTCTTCTTCCTCGTGCCTTCTGCCCCCGTCCGAATCTCTTCTATCGCGTGCACCCGTGGGACGTTCGTAGTAACTCTAATACTTGCGCGCAAATGTCCGCAATTGTTTCAAATTGTCGAGGTTGCACCATTCCCGCCATTCCCGCCGTCCCTGTCGTTCTCATTTCGGCCCGCAGAACGTTTTGCGTTCGATCGTACGATCGTTCGGAGCTCGTGCGTTTTACGAGAAAAACGAAAACGAAGAAAAAGAAAAAAAAATAAAATAAAATACAGAAAAAAATTGGATGGAAAGGGGAGGGGGGATAAAAAAATATACCGAAGGAGAGAGGAAGACGGAATAATACATTCATCCTTCAACGTTCCGCAAAAATTTGTCTTTTTCTATATACATACATATATATATATATATATATATATATATATATATATATATATATATATCTTTCGTTATCAACGTATTCTCTTAAATATCATACGCCTTGAATCTTATCGGATGGATTATTAACTCCTTTTTTTTTTATTTTTCTTTTCTGTTTTTTAGAGGAGGGGACAGAGGATTTCAGAAAATAAAATAGACCGCATGTTACGCAGAGATTTTATTTGCCCTTTAAATCAAATCAAATTGATGTATATATATTTTTTTCTTATTAACGATGGAATCGTATGATATGAAAACATGTAAAAAATATATATATATATATATATATATATATATATATATACACATATTAACAACGATTAGATTCGAATTCAATTCGTTGTCATGGGGTTCACGAACGGTGGAATTTCGAGGTTGGGAGTTTCGAAATGTCCCATTGACGTGGGTCAACGTGTATAAAAATGGATGGGACATTTTTAATCCCACGGTACTCCGTAGAGTTAAATCGAGGATAAGATGCGAAAGAGAGAGAGAGAGAGAGAGAGAGAGAGAGAGAGAGAGAGAGAGAGATGAAGAGCAAGAATTATTGTAAAGATTAAAAGTAAAAAATTATCGTAAAAATTAAATGTAAAAAATTATCGTAAAAAATTATCGTAAAAATTAAATGTAAAATATTATTGTAAAAATTAAAAGCAAAAAATTATTGTAAAAATTATTGTAAAATAATACGTATCATAATTACGTATCTATTGTACGTACGTACATACGTACATTGGTACATACGTACATACGTACATAAATACACACATACATACATACATACGTACGTACGTACGTACGTACGTTTGATTCAAGCAAATACTACGGGCTAACGTAGTTGTCACTCATCATCATCCGGAAGAACAATCACCGGACCACTGCTACTCATCTCC
>OU426873.1:1820005-1822505 GCA_911387685.1 Dolichovespula media
CAACGTTCCTAGATCCGAGATCGATCGTACGTAACCATTAAGAGGGGGTGGGTGGGTGGTTGGTTGGGATGGGGTATAACAAGGAGTTACAATTAAGGTCATTTTGGATGAAACTCGAGATCGACGATTATGTCCTTTGGAATAGGATGATATTCTGTCGTAATAATAACGATCAATGACTAATAGATAGATAGTTCAGTGTTCTCAGCCTCCGTTTGTCAATAATCAAACGTTATTTTTGATGAACGGTCGATTAAAAAAGAAACATGAAAAAAAATTAAAAAAAAAAAAAAAAGAAAAAATAAAAGGATTAGAGAGATAAAGAACAACGTAAATTTGTAATTTTCGGAAGTCGATTGTCGTTGTTGATAGATTTTTGTGGGGGAAAAAGTCTAGTAGCGTCGATAGGTTTTTGAAAAAGGTCACCGCGCGAACGAATCAATTTTGCGGCGATATCAGAGGAAATAAGATGTTAACGTAAGATGGAGAAAGGAAAAAAAAGTATTATATATATATATATATATATATATATATATATATTTGTATACACGCGCACACGCACATGCGCGCACGTACGTACGCACGCAAACGCACATACTTATTTTTATTTGTTTGACGGTATAACGTTATTATTAAGAAAGATTTGTTTTCCGTTGGTTTCGATAAAAATCTCATCGGTGATATATACATACGTATGTTGGATGATGATAGGAATCGATAACCTATTCGCCGATTAAAAGTTAATAAAGGGGACAACGATGGGAGGAGGATCAAAGGATCTCCGATGACTTTACGAACGTACGATACTAGCATGTATTCCATCGTGCTCGTACCAACAATGTACATACGTACATACGTACATATATACATGCATGCATATATGCATACATGCATACATACGTATGCGCGTGTACATAAACCCACACGTTAGAACCGCATCAACAAAACAATACCTTCGAGCCGTGCAAACTCTCGAGTAAACTGAATCAAAATATCATCATCGTGGTTGGACGGGGTAAGCTGGTAAGGGGGTTTACGGGGAATAAGAGGAAGGGGGTGGGATGGGATGGGACGGGAATAAGGGGAGACAGGGATTGGCAGAGGCTAGGGGAATATCGTCATACGCTCGCTCGTGTAGAAATTTTCATGGTGTTATCCATGCCGATGTATTCTCGTGTACGTTACGAGTGTAATGTGTACGGGAAAAGAAAGAAAAAAAAAAAAAAAGAAGAAGAAAAAGGAGAAGAAAAAAAAGAGAAAAATAAGATAAAGACGATATAGGTAAGATATATATATATATATATAAAATGTGAACGAAAAACAAACCTTTCGTGATAGTTTACCTCCTTCCGTTCCCCTCTCTCTCTCTCTCTCTCTCTCTCTCTCTCTCTCTTTTACATACGTATGCAATATACATACATATACATATATATGTGCTTGCATAGGTATATAGTCGTAACGCGCGAGCGCGGGCCTCCCAACCTCCACACGCGCGCTATGAGATAGAAAGAGAGAGAGAGAGAGAGAGAAAGAGAGAGAGAGAAAGAGAGAGAGAGAGAGAGGTCAGAGACAAGCGTCGCGTCGTCGCTTGCAGTGATCGTCGCGACGCCGTATAGACGGCAACACGTTCTACCTCCGTGAGAGATCTCTCTTACTATATATATATATATATATATATATATATATATATATATATATATATATATATATCTTTCTCTCTATCTTTCTCACTCTTTCTCCTTTTCTCTTCATCCATCAATCCATCTCTCAATCCGACGAATCGATCCTACTAATAATTATCCATCGTCCCTTTTATAACTTTATTTTTTTCTCCCTTTTTTTTTCCTAATTCGCATTTAGATCGTTTCATTTTATCGTTTCTCTTCGAACGTCCTATTTGAAAGATTAATAATATCATCCGAAGAAGAAGGGTTCGATCGAGTGAGTCGTCCGAGAAGAAATTTCAATCCTGTCTCTTTTCTTTTCTTTCTTTTTTTTTCTTTTTTTTTTTTTTTTTTTTTTTTATCCTCCGTACGATATTTCCATTTCGTTTCTCATTCTCGGTTCTTAGCGTAGGAGAAAATCCTTTTTTTGTAAAGAAAGTGGAACGATGCTGGACACCTGATCTCGTTCGATATTGTTCGTTGCCAATGCGTGGAGGATCCTCCGAATGAGCTGGATCAAAGTGGGTAAATCTTTTTTATCTCTTTCTTTCTCATTTTCCTTCTTCTTCTTCTTCTTCTTCTTCTTCTTCCTCATCCTTATTCCCACTTCCTTTATTATTTATTATTTATTATTTATTATTATCGTTGTTGTTGTTGTTGTTGTTGTTGTTACGTTTTCTTTTTTTTTTCCTTTACGCGATTAAATCGAGTTTCTCGAAATAAGACGTACGATTTACGCGAGACACGTGACTCTTCTATGCTCGAGCATTTTATTCGACTCCATTTCTCTATCTATCTATCTATCTATCTATCTATCTATCTATCTCTCTCTCTCT
>OU426873.1:1825005-1842505 GCA_911387685.1 Dolichovespula media
ATATATATATATATCTGTCGGATTTACAGACGCGATGATGCGCTCCCATTTTCTCTTGGTTTTCATATTTTTCAATTTTTTCCTCCCCTTGTTATTTCTTTCTTTCTTTTTTTCCCCGTATTTCTTTTATTATTTAAATCGTCACAACAGACAGAGAGAAAGAGAGAGAGAGAGAGAGAGAGAGAGAGAGAGAGAGAGAGAGTAGAGGAAAATACCTTATATATGCCTATATTTTATATACATATTTATACGTTTCGTTGAATTTCAAGGGACGCGTATTCAAAGGCGATAGAATAAAAGTGGATAGAAATGCGTAGTATTTTGCAGAAATTATCTTTTGTGCAGTTAGAGATATACTACTACTACTACTACGTTACGTTTAATCCTTTTGAGCAGTCTCTTATTACTTTTAACATTAAAGCTTGCAATTCTAACAAGAAGAGAGAAGAAGTAGAAGTAGAAGAAGAAAATAAATAAATAAAAAGGAAAACAAAAAAAAGAAAAAAAAAAAAGAAAGAATACAAATAAAAAAGGGAGAAACAGGTTAGGTAAAGTAAAGTAAAGTAAAGTAAAGTAAAGTGAAGTAAAGTAAAGTAAAGCGAAGTGAAGGGAAGTAAAGTAAAGTAAAGGATAGAAAAGGATGGGATAGGAAAAGGACAAAGAGAGGGGGAATAGAGAAATAGTAGAACAATGACGGACTGTTGGCCCTTAGTCTTTATACTTTTACGGGTTTATCTACTTTCCTCGAGTCCCATAGAAAGTTCTTTATTTTATTTCTCTTTGAGAAATTGAAAAAAAAAAAAAAAGAAAAGGAGAACCCTCGAAACTGGAATCCTATTCTTAATCCAATCTTAATCAACGCACAGTGATTACCACCAAGTTTTATTTTACTTTTGAATGGCGCGTGCGATCGAAATTTTTGAATTCGTTTTCGATGTTCGACGAGGAGTAAGACGTATCAATCTTTGATGGTTCTACGAAAATGGGACAGGGATCGAAGGATCTATGGAGTTGATGATCGATGATATACAATATATGTTTAGAGGATCGCGAAACTTGTACTTTGATAAAGCTAAGCGATATCATCGATAAACGACGAACGAAAGATTCTTTTTATGAAACTTTTCGTTTGTTTATTTTTTCTTTGTTTATTTCTTTTTTTTTTCGTTTCCTTTCTTTCTATCTTTCTTTCGACGTCAACCATACGAAATATGTTAAACAATGGGGAAATCGTTGAAAGTTCTCAATGCTTTCAAAATGGTTTCGCTCGTGGAAACGAGCGAATCGCATTTAAACGGATCCATTCTGTCGTCCCTCGACAACGGCTCTTTTAATGTCAATTTTAACTAATGCACGAAGGTTTTAAATTAATTAACGCAGTATTAATAAATACGTGTATACGAGACACGTGTAGGTGCGAGTCGCGTCGTATACGCGTGTACGCGCGCATTGTGCATACGTTCGTGTGTGTGTATTTTTTATTTCTTATTTTTTTACGCTGTTATTAAATTCAATATGTATATATATATATATATATTTAAAAACACACACACAATATATATATATATATATATATATATATATATACATATATATAAACGCGCACGCACACACACGTACAGTTAATCCGTTGTATAACATCGGAGAGTGGACAAACGACGACGATAAATTTTGAAAGAGGAGAAAAAAGAGAGAGAGGGAGATAGACAAAACAATAATATTTATACGTATTTACGTGCGTAAACATTGGTGTATAAAAATAATATGATGTAGTACGGCTTTTGAAATAAATACATTGCGTGTTTATTTATTATTGGCTCGACGCGAAAGAGTTAAATCGCGATTAAGCGACGTTTGTTTCTCTTTTCCCTCTTTTTTTCCTCTTTTCTCTCTCTCTCTCTCTCTCTCTCTCTCTCTCTCTCTTTTTTTTTTGTATACGTTTTGTTCCGTTTTATTTAGCTTTAGGAAAGTACGCTCGAACGACGACGACGACGATAATCATCAGAGATATTATTTAATATTTATAGAACGATTAATATATAAACGTATACGATATCGTAATCGTCCTAATAAATATTAAATATATTTTGACGAAGAATAATACGAATAACGAAGGACTATAATTTTTACGATTTGACGCTTCCTGACTGTCGTACTTTTTTTCCTTTTCTTTTCCTCAAAACAAATTTGCGTCCAACCAAATTTGCGTCCCGTTCACGAATTCCACGCGATTTTTATTTATTTATTTTTTTTTTCGTTGGAAAAAATTAAAAATTGTTTTTGTACGTCCTTTCATGAGCTAGCTATACCGTTTGATCTGATCGATTTCGTTCGTTCGTTGGTTTCGTTCGAAAGAAATTAAATATATACCACTCGCTCGCTCGTTAGTGTAATATATTTCCTTTTTTTCTTTTCTCCTATTTACTTACGCTCGCATCCCTTTTTTTCTTTTTTCTCTTTCTTCTTTTCTTTTCTTTTTTTTTTTGGTTTCCATTTAACGAACAAACCGTTCCCAGTATTTCCATAAAGAAAAGATCGCAAAGGGAGAGACAAAGAGAGAGATAGAGACACGATATTTCATTCAAGCAAATCGTTATCCCTCTCATTATCATTATCATTATTATCGTCATTGTCGTTATCATCGTCATCATTGTCGTTATTATTGTTTCGTTCGTTATTATTAGCAAAGCTCATTAATATATTTCTACGGTTTCATTTCGAACCTTATTACGCGAGATAGTATCGTCGAAAATATTTTTCTATGAATGAGGAGATGTCCCTTTTTGTCAAATGAGAATTTTGTTTGATTATGAAAGAGCAAGAGAGAGAGAGAGAGAGAGAGAGAGAGAGAGAGAGAGAGAGAGAGAGAGAGAGAGACACACACACACACACACACACACACACACAAATGCAAATAGCGTGTACAAATGTACGTACGGGTATCAGCTCGCATAACATTGGCCAGTCGTTCATTATCGTCCCGACGAACGATAACTCGATTAATTAATTTACGGGTCACACCCCCTCTTCACGTCGCTTTACCCTTTGCATAATATACAAGCGTACAAACCGACAAGGACGTACGTTCTTTACCACTCCCATTCCCCACTCCCCACTCCTCACTCCCCACCCCCACCCCCCCGTTCTTCCCCTCGCCCAATTGCATTCGTCGTCGTTTATGCACAGCTCGAAATATCAGTAATTTCGTACGAATTGCAAATCGAAGGGTTATAGGGCGGGGGTCGGACTTATGGCTGACCTCTATCACTGTGTGAAGTAACAACGTTATCAACGGGGATTAGCTATCATTCTTTCTCTCTTTTATTAATTTAATGTAACGCAATAAACATGAACGGATACGTGAGCGACGAGTTAACGAGTGTTTGATCGTATTGATGTAAAATAAAAAAAAAAAATAAAAATAAAAAAATGAAAAAATAAAAGGATGAAAAGAAATAAAATAGAAAAATAAAAGGATGAAAAAAAATAAAATAGAAGAAGGAACACAAACGAATCAAAGAGAAATAAAAAGAGGAAAGGGAAGGAAAGGAAAGAAAGAAAATAAGAAAGAAAGAAAGAAAGAAGGAGAAAAATAAGGGCGATCCTTTTTTCGTCGTACAATTTTCTACGTAGCCAAAGATTTTACGATGGAGAAAAATCCCTCTAGCGAAAAGAATTCCCATCGAATTCTCGATTCGGGCTTTCAAAGTCACGGCCGATCGGAAAACCCGTTATTCCATTTCAAAGAAGGGAATTCTGCTTGTCGATAGAAAGAGAGAAAGATAGATAGACAGATATATATATATATATATATATATATATATATATATATATATATATATATATATATATAGATAGATAGATAGATAGATAGAGAGAGAGAGAGATGGTCCATTACGTTATTCCGTTCACGAGAAGGACTTCGCTTCATATTCCGTCTATATACCGTCTTTCATCCAGTTGCGTTTTCGAACTTCGAACACGAAAATCATCTTCTACGATAACGTACTTACTCACTTACTCCACTTTTACTTCCCCCTTCTCCTTCTATCCCTCCTTACACTCTCTCTCTCTCTCTCTCTCTCTCTCTCTCTCTCTCTCTCTCTTTATTTCTCTCAGTAAAATAAACGGACGAAGGAAATATTTTCTTTCTTTCTTTTTTTTTCCAATAGAATAGGAATATGTCGAATATCCAACGATGTGACGTCATAAATATATATATATATATATATATATATATATATATATATATATATATAAAGATAGATATAACTATCTCAAAATTTATTCCTACCACGTGGTCCTACGTTAAAAATATATGTAATATCTCTCTCTCTCTCTCTCTCTCTCTCTCTCACTCTTTCTTTTTCTCATTCCATCTATCTATATCTCTGTCTGTCTTTCTGTGAGCGTGTTGATAAAAAAAAAAAAAAAAAAAAATTGATCGTATTCGTAAACGTGTTCGTATATGTAATAACGTTGTTGATAAGTAATGATCTCTATGGTTAATCATAATATGGTTAATCATAATCAAAATCATAATCATAGTTATCGGATTCTTATGGTTATCGAGTAAGAAACGAGAGAAGATGAGAGAACGACCGAGAGAAAGAGAGAGAGAGAGAGAGAGAGAGAGAGAGAGAGAATGAAAATGTACGTGTGTATATCTCCATTGGAAAATTCTAGATCAAGGAACGAAATAATACTATCACGTGTATAAGTATAATATGGATTTACTATTGTTCGACTCCTCGAATGTATTCCTTGAGGAAAAGGATTTATCGGAGGATCGATACGTCGATCTTATTAGAACTCTCTTGAGGACTATTCTTTTTGTTATTTTGTTTTTTGTGTTTTTGTGTTTTTTTTTTTTTTTTTACAGAGATCTTGTCGAGAAGAAATATATTTGTATGTATGCATGTATGTATGTATATATATATATATATATATATATATATATATGTCGAGATATCGAGTATGTCGTTGTATTCGAGATTACTTCGCGAGATGAGATCGATAATGGGGGGAATATAACAACGGGAAATAGAATTCTCGTTCGGTGGTCATCGCGATTGGAAAATTTATCGAAAAAGTAAACTTTGTTAGGAAAGTCAATTTATTTCTTAATTTTGCTCTCTCTTTTTCTCTGTCTCTCTCTCTCTCTCTCTCTCTCTCTCTCTCTCTCTCTCTCTCTCTCTCTTTTCTTTCTTTCGTTTTATCATCGACGAATAATATATTTCGCGTGAACGGTATCTCACGATCGTGAAGAAATTGCGAAAGTTTGAGTTTTGAAAATTGAGCCGTTAGACCGTACGTAAAACCATGATAAGCCGCTTATATGCGTCCTATCGTGGTAAACGAGTCACAACCGCTCTCAAAAATGTTTCATCGTTCCTCGCGTTTAAGCTCCCGTTGAAAATTCTTCTCTCTCTCTCTCTCTCTCTCTCTCTCTCTCTCTCTTACTTTATCTTTTTCGCCGTCAGCCTCTTCGAAACGAAGTTTTTCTTTTCTATTTTTTTTTTTTTTTTTTATATATATAAACTTTAACGACGATCAAACTTCTTCTTCCTCGTCCATTTACTTTACGATACCATCGTGAGAAAATATAAATCTTTTTCCTTTCATAAGAAAAATATAATTTTATCTCCCTCTATTTTTCTCTATTTTTCTCTATTTTATAGATATTATTTAAAGCTGTACACTCATATTCCATTTGAAACGTATAACGTATAACGTATAATATGTACGTATGTATGTACGTGATTGTGATTATTGCGACGATTGTGATGATTGTGATGATTTTTCATCGACAGATATACGTGCGCGTTATGAACAATGAAAGCAATGGATAGTACGTTTTCACCCATTGTATAGCAACTAATAAGAAAAAGAAATAACGAAAAGAAAAAACCATAAGCGAGATGATCACAATTAATGGGTTTTTGTTCTTTGTATGAACTTTATCGTACGAAATTTATCTGCCACATTTTTTTTTTTTTTCTTTTTGCCACGAAAATCGTTCCTTTAACGACGATCAATTATCGAGCGATCACCGACCGAATCGTTGGAGATTCATGCTTTGTTAGATATATACATATATTATATTAAATTGTTCATCGAAAGTTTCGAGATAAAATGGAATGGAGTTTTTATATCGAGACACGAGCGTTGTGGTGAAATAACGATAGCCATGCTAGAAAATGCGACCACAAAAGTGTACGATTCATTTACATCCTCGTTTGCGTGACACCTCCGTGAAAACGCTAACGAACTGCATCTCCGAGGAAAATGTTTCTCTCATTTTTTTCTTTTTTTCCTTATTAATTTCTTTCTTTCCTTCTTTCTTCCTTTTTTTTTTTTTTTTTTCTTTTTACGATAAAATTTCCATGAATTATTACGTACCCTCCAGCATTCTTGTTAACGGCCTCGTTAACATTTCACAATACGTCGTTGAATAATTTGATTAGCGTCGAATACGCTCGGGTATTAATTTGCTTCGAACGAGAGAGAGAGAGAGAGAGAGAGAGAGAGAGAGAGAGAGAGAGAGAACTCGAAAAGAATCGATCGTACCTGTCGCAACACAAAATTCATTTTGTTCGTCTAATCGCGAACTAATCGATAGTATCGATAGATCCGGTAACGAATGTAATATTTGATCGAAGCTATAATCTCGAAATCAATCGATTTCTCATAAAGCTCTACGTACAATCATTTATATATATATATATATATATATATATATATATATATATTTATTTATTTATTTATTTATTTATTTACTTGTTCGTTCGTTTGTTTATCTCTCTTACGAGGAACGAACCGAAACGGGGAAATAAGTCGGGAAATCGTAAAAAAGAGAAAGAAAGAAAGAAAAAAAGAAAAAAAAAAGAAAAGAAAGGGCACTTATATATTTTTTTTTCTTTTGAAACGACGACATATCATTTTTATCGAAATTTTTTGCAATTATATTTTATTGTTACGTACTACTTTTTGTTTTTTTTTGTTTTTTTTTTTTTTTTTGAGCCAGATCAGAGACGGTTTTGTAAACGAACGACCGTACGACTACTTGCGAACGTGCATACGCGAAAAATTATTTTTTCTCTTTTTTTTTTCTTTCTCTCTCTCTCTCTTCTTTTCTCTCTCTCTCTCTCTCTCTCTCTCTCTCTCTCTCTCTCTTCAATCGTCGCAACTAATCGACAGGAGGCGTATTTGTTTTTTTCGTTATCGGAAAAAAGAATAAACATCGGGTATGGCGTATAGTTTGTAAAAAGAGAAGAAAGAGAGAGAGAGAGAGAGAGAGAGAGAGAGAGAGAAGGATAGATTGATAGAAATAGAAAAAGAAATAGAGATAGAGATAGGGATGGAGAGGATAAAAAAGAGGCTTGTATAGCACGTGACGCATTGTTGCGAGCTATGACGTAGAGGATAGAAGAGGAAGAAGAAGGAAAAGAAAAAGAAAAAGAAAAAGAAAAAGAAAAAGAAAAAGGGGAAAAAGACGCAATGATCCTGATTGTTCGTTTTTCGACGTCGTTCCTTCTATCCGAACGACTGTAATTTCTATCGAGTAATTAATTGTACTTACCGGTGGTGAACGAGTTCTAAGGTAAATAACGACTATACAAAGGAGGGGGAGGGGAAGGGGGGAAATCATTGTCGTCGTCTTCCTCGTTTCGTTCTCTCCTGTTTGTTTGTTTCCCCCCCCCCTCCCACATTTTCTTTCCTCTCCTTTTTCTTTTAACTTCTTTTTTCTTTTTTTTTTTCTTTTATTATTCCTCATCCGAAAAGTCACGCGTCGTCTTAGTCGTCTATGCCGTCGTCGTTCGTAGATCTCGAAGTTCGTATAAATTTAACGCGGACGACCTTGACGATACAATAATGGGTGGGTTTTGGGAAGTAAATAGTTATCGAAAAGAAGAAAGGAAGAAAAAAAAAAAATTGCACGGTTCACATCGTAGGCGAATAAATTATATTCATTCGCGTTTCATCAAACGAACGAAGTAGTACGAATTGTTACGAAATCGATGACCCGTTAGAATCGATTCTAGTTGGGGAGAGGGGGTGGAATGGGGTGGGGTGGGGTAGGGTGGATGGAAAGACGAGTGAAACTATATTCTCGACGACAATGCAAATTAATGTATGTATGTATGTATGTATGTATGTATGTATGTATGCATGTATTAGCGTTTCGGCAAATAATTCGAAGGGTCTCCTTAAAATCTATCTCTCTCTCTCTCTCTCTCTCTCTCTCTCTCTCTCTCTCTCCCGTTTCTCAGCGATATATCCTTTGTCTCGGTGAAGAGAATAATGATAGGTGGCAGCCAAAAGTCTTCCTCCCGACTATAGTCTTCGAAACTTAAGAGAGGGTTGGAGGAGAGTGGGGAAAGGGTGGATACCTCTTAAAAGGGTATCAAAGTTTCCATCGAGGGATTCACCATTCGCGGGAAACCCTGCGGTATTGTCAGCGATCTAATCTTCCGATACGATTATAAGAATTATGATGTAGTTCGGTTGATTCTCCGTTATTGTCGCGATAAAAAAAAAAAAAAAAGAAGAGAAAGAAAAAATAAAACAAGGGTAGGATATGGAAGAAAGATCCGAACGTACGATAGGGTTCAAGGTAACGATAAAGATGAAAGGTCGATTACAATGAATTCGATTGCGTTCGAACGATGATCGATATTCATTGTCGATTAATTTGTGTTATCTTATTACGTTGATCAGTTTATTATTTTATCGCTTTGTACGTTCTTCCTGCGAAGAGAGACAGAGAGAGAGAGAGAGAGAGAGAGAAAAGGAGTAAATATAGTTTTACCGTACGAGGTAAGAAAAAAAAAAAAGAAAGAAACGATATTAACGGGTTAAAGTGGATAATTGTTTTATTTAATAACAAACATTAGAATATATTTCCCGAGATGAGAGACGATCGATGAGAAATATGTTTGTACGCGTATCTTCGATTATTTTTGTTTGTTCGTTTGTTCGTTTCTCGAACAACAAAACCATTGGCAAAATTTTGATATATCTATATATATATATAATTTAAACAAAAAAAGAAAACGAATGTCTCGCTCGTTGCTTTAGGCAAAAAAGGGTTTAAGATCGATCGTTTTTTATATCGTTCGATCTCTAAGTTCGATAATAAATAATTGATTATCGACGCGTTAACGAATATTTTATTTTAAGTCTTATCTTGTTTCTTTCTTTCTTTTCTTTTTTTCATTTAATTACATTCATCGTCGAAATCATTTTTCTTTAATACCCTATCAATCCTTTGTTATAAGTTTGCGTCTCGTGATTATTATAACGATCGATCGATTAGAATGTTTCAGATGATGAATCGATGATCCTTTTTCTTTTAAATTTACAGAGAATGACGCCTCTCGTGACTTTCCTGTTGTTGGCCTCGTTTATCCAAGTCGACGCAAGTCGCAAGTATTTGAACGTGTCGGGTGACATATTACTGGGTGCCCTTTTCCCGATTCACGGTAAGGGCGGTTCCGGTGAAAATTGTGGAAGAATTAAGGTTGGTATATAAGATAGTCTAAATAAAAGATTAGATTCGATCCTGGTCGCGTGCAACATCTCAACAATTATTTCCAATTTTTATACGCTCCGAACGATTCTCCCGTTTTTATAAGGAATTAATGATTTCGACTCCAAAAAAAAAAAAAAAAAGAGGGAGAGAAAGACCAAAAAAAAAAAAAAAGAAATCCATGAATCGTGCGACGCGCAAATCGTTTTAACCGAGATGAGGTCAAAGTTGACTCTGTGGGGAGAGTCCTACGGGCCAGGATTGAAAAAAGTGTTATCATAGTAATCGTATCGTATCCGTATCCGTATCGTTTAGCTCGAGGATGGAATTCAACCGTTGGAAGCGATGCTTTACACGCTCGAACAAATCAATCAAGATCCTAAAATTCTACCGGGTGTACGTCTTGGCACATTGGTCTTCGATAGCTGCGACAATCCAAGCTACGCTTTGGAACAGGCATTGAATTTCGTCAAAGGTAATGCTTCGAATTTCTCTACCTTTCGTCCTATCTCAAAGAGTACTCTCTCTCTCCTTCTCTCTCTCTCTCTCTCTCTCTCTCTCTCTCTCTCTTTCTCTCTTTCTCTCTCTTAAGTTTCCATTTCAATACGGATTCACTCTTGAATCTCTCATCCTCCTTCTTGCGTCATCGTCGTCAGGCTTCATCGCCCACTCGAACGAATTTCACGTCCGGGAATACGAGTGCAGGGACAAAAGCGTACCGAAGTTCTCTAAGGGTGGATTCGACAAAATCGTCGCAGTACTGGCAGACCAATCGAGTTCGGTCACCATACAGGTAACTCGAATAAAACATATCTCGATTACATACATATCGTAATTCGGAATCGACCTTATCGCAGACGTACGTATCCCCGTTTTTATGATTAACGCTTTCCGATTAACCATCCGATTTTCTTACGGGATTCAGATTACACGGGTTTTTCTTTCTTTCTTATTCTTTTTTCGTTTCTTTTTTTTTTTTTTTTTTTTTTTTTTTCCGTAGAAAAATTGTGTCTTCGAATATTAACCGAAAGATCCCTCCGTTTCTTTTTTGTCTTCGTTTCCTTTTTCTTTTTTTTTTTTGGTTTAACTTTTTCCCTTTTATTTCTCCGCGGCAAAAAAATAACGTCCACGATACGACCTCGTTGTTATTTGTTCATTTATTGTTTTTGGGCGAATCATTTTTATTTGTACTTTCTTCACTTCCTCCTCTTTCCTTTTCTAGGTGGCATCGATGTTGAAGTTATTCTCGGTACCGCAGATATCCTACATGGCCACCTCACCTGCGCTCAGCAATAAAAAAATGTATCCTCATTTTTTCCGCACGATACCGAGCGATCTGAATCAAGCTCACGCCATGTTGGAGATTCTCAAGTAAGCTTGAAAATCTATTCGTCAAAATTAATCGTTCCAACGGGACGATCGAAATTTCTCAACGTTGTCGTTGTTTTTCTTTCTCTTTTTTATCCTTTCTCTCCTTTTATATTCCGATTCAAGGCAATTCGAATGGACTTACGTTTCGATCGTATACTCGGATACGGAGTATGGGAATCATGGTTACGAAACATTGACCTCACTGGCGAGTTTATATTCAATTTGCTTTAGCGCACCGCAGAGGATAAACAAGGAACACTTTAATAACGACGATTACGATGATGTCATTCGTACGATCGCCAATAAGACCGATGTTCGAGGTATACGAATAAAAAAACTTAAAAAACAAAAAATATATATATATATATATATATATATATATATATGTACATACATGTATTCTTTATACGTCGTAAAAATATTGTCGTTATCGTCGAAACGGCGAAACGAATTTTCAGTTGTCGTATTATTCGCGGAAAAGTCAACGACCCTTCGGGTTTTGGATGCGGCCAAACGATTGAACGTAGGTACGAGATTCCTATGGATAGGTACGGATTCATGGTCGAGCTCTAATCATCGAGACTTTGCCGATCTCGACTCGAGTCGGAAGGGCCAAGAGATGGCGGTTTTGGAGGGTGCCCTCGTCGTACAACCATTATCGAGACGTTTGTCCGGTTTCGACGATTACTTTACAAATTTGAGATTGGAACACGAGAAGATAAATCCTTGGTTCCGTGAATTTTGGCAGGAATATCATCGTTGCGGTATCAACTATACCGAGGTATCGAACAATCGATGTTAAGATCAACGAAAAAAAAAAAAAAAAAAAGAAAAAAAAAAGGAAAAAAAACAGAGAGAAAAAGAATTCATTTATATTTTTCTCTTTTATCTTCTCCTTTCTTTATCTTGTTTTTTTTTATTTTTTTTTTTTTTTTTTTTTTTTTAGACTGCAAACATCACCAACGAGTCGTTTCACGACGATCCATGCCTCGGCGACGATAACTCGACCCTTAATATATCTATGGGGTACAAGCAACAAAAGTTTTTGCATTTCGTGAGAGACGCCATATACTCGATGGCGCATGCGTTAAACGACATGCAAAGGGATAAATGTGGCGAGGGTTATCACGGGATTTGTCCTGACATGAGACACATCGATGGGATCGATCTTACGAGATATCTGCAGAACGTTACCTTCAAAGGTAAAAAGAAAAAGGGAAAAAAAAAAAAAAAGAATAAAACGTTCCCCCCCCCCCTAAAACATTGAAAATAATCGACCCTCTCGTGATCGAATTCGAATCTATCTCTCTGTGTGTGTGTGTGTTTTTTTTTTTATTTTTATTTTTATTTTGTTTAGATGACGCAGGTAACAAATTCAGATTTGTCGATGTTGCCGACGGCCCGCCTAGATATTCGATTTTGAATTATCAACGTAACAAGGACGGGGCGTATCGTTGGATAGTAATCGGTAATTACACAGGTAATGAGTATAATTAATCAATTAAATACTCGTTCGTTTCCTTCGTTGTATGAAAAAGAAGGAAATGAAGAAGTTCGTTCTTACTTTCTTTCTCTTCTTTTTTCTTTTTTTTTTTCTTTTTTTTTCTTTTTCCTGTTCTTTCCTCCTTTCTTCTTCATCGTAGAAAACGAAAACGGTACGCCGGCACTGTACATAGAGCCGCACTCAATGAAATATCGAAATCAAACGGAAGGCGGTAGAAAGTATTTCCCAAACTCAACCTGTTCACGACCGTGCGACTTGAATGAAGTTATGGTACGCGAGGAACAGGATCTGTGCTGTTGGAGATGCCGTAAGTGTGGACTTTATCAGTACAAGGTCGACGAACAAAGATGCGAGGATTGTCCATTGGGTACGAGACCGACGAATGATTCTAAGAGTTGTGCCTCGATACCGGAGGATTATATCGATTATTACAGTCCATGGGCGATCGTCGCTATGGTGGTCGCTGCTATTGGTAGGTATCGATTAAAAAAAAAAAAAAAAGAATAAAAAAGAAGAAAAATTTGGCGATCGAAGTTGTTAACAATCCTTCGTACGACGCGATCAAATCTAAATGGATATTATTATTGATCGATAGGTACGATATTGACGGTCTACGTATGGTTCGTATTTCGAATTTATGCCGAGACACCGGTTATAAAAGCTTCCGGACGTGAATTGTCGTCCCTTTTATTACTGAGCATCCTCGCGTCATTTTTAATGACGTTTGCTATCGTAGCCGAACCAATAACCGAGACGTGCGCCATCACAAGATTCGGAATTGGTTTTTGTTATACGTTGTGTTACGCCGCATTGGTAACCAAAACGAATAGAATACATAGGATATTTAATAATATTTCTCATAGTCCCTGTAAGACGAGGTAAGATACGACTATGACGACGATAACGATGACGATGATGACGATGATAATGATGATAATGATATCATTTTAATTATCCCGGAATACTTTCGGCATTACGTTAAATCTTGATATATGCATTTTCTTTAAGATACACCAGTCCTAAATCGCAATTGCTTATAACGGGTATACTGATACTATTGGAGGTAATAGTAAATGTGATGTTGCTCGTTAGCGTACCGCCCAGGGTTAAATACGTTTATCCAACGAGGGATACCAAATTGAAAATATGTCAAGGTCTCGACGAGAGATCGTACATGGTCAGCCTGATCTACCCGTTCGTTCTCATAGGTAAGTCGATATTAAACAAAAAGAAAAAAAAAAAAAAAAAAAGAAAAGAAAAAGAAAGCCAACGACAACCACAACAATAATCAAAAAACTCACGACGCTTACGATCATCGACGAATCAATATTACTTTTTGTTTGTTTGTTTGTTTGTTCCAACACCCCCCCCCCCCCCACCCCCATCCCTCCCCACTCTCCCTTTTTCATAATAATTATATCCAATTACAGTTGTGTGCACCGTATACGCCATCAAGACGAGAAAATGTCCGGAAGGTTTCAACGAGACCAAACACATAGCCTTCACGAATTACACGACCATAGTTCTGTGGCTCGCATTCGTACCGCTTTATCTCGTATCGAACAGCAACGCAATTAGGGTAGTGACCTTGGCATTATCCCTGTCGATAAGCGGTTTGGTACAGCTAGCCTGTCTCTTCTTCCCAAAGATCTATATAGTATTGATTAAACCTGAGAAGAATACCAAGGAGGTAGTTATGGCACAGCATAGAAGTTCATCGTATTTACCGACCTCGGCAACGCCCGTTGTAGCGTTGAACGGTAATCCATTTATATTTCATACGGCCGAACAGAAGCCGTGATGGGAGTCTCAGTCAGTTTTATTCGTAACATCGGAATGCGTCTGAACATTATAACGTAACGTAAGTATGTATACAGGGTGTTGTCAAACAAGGAAGGTAACGTAAAATATTTTCTTCGTTTTTTATTTATTTATTTTTTTTTTTTTTTTTTTTTATGACGCGACCAAACTTTAACGTCACACTTTGAGCGGTTTAAAAAGAGGTATGTTGGTGAACAAGGAGAAGATTTTTGTTTTCTTTTTTTTTTTTTTTTAACTCATTTTTTAGGTCATCTCTTTTAAGGTCATCGGTATCTCTTACCCTGTGAGCATGTTTTTCTTTTTGTTTTTTAATATAGTACCTCGTAGCGGCCTCATTCGGCTGAGACACCCCGTATAATCGATCAGGATTTAAACGAATATATGCTAAGTTATACCTTCTTCTTTATTTGTTACCAATATTTTCTTTCGAACGTACGTATATACGTACATATATACATTTACACACATACACACACACACACACACACACACACACATTTATATATATTTATTTATTATTAGAGAAACATTTTTGCTCCATTTACGCAGCGTTAAAGTGTACACGCTGTTAATATCGAAAGAAAACTTATGGTGATAATTTTGGTTAACGAAAGGAGATAGAAGAAGAAGAAAAGGAAGAGGAAGATGAAAGGAGTTTAAAGAGAAAACTAAAAAAACTTTGACAACGCTTATCGGACGCGTGATAGAATTGAAAGGTTAACGAAAAAAAAAAAAAGAAAAAAGAGCAAAAAAGGAGAAGAGATATAAAAAAAAAAAAATCCATCGACTATACATATCGTTATAATTAAGGGATAGCTTACAAATTGATATCTATAGTTTTTAACGAAAGAGAGAGAGAGAGAGAGAGAGAGAGAGAGAGAGATAGAGAGATAGAGAGAAGAGAAAAAAAATAAAAAAAGAAAGGAAAAGATTAAATGCCTCGCGAACAGAGAGTAATTTTCATTATAGTGTTATTATACTAATTATTATTATAAATTGAAACCGAACGAACTCTATGTGAACAATACGACAAGCCTGAAAGGAATATAATAATCAATAGCATTGTAACGATAGACCAATAATATCGATTATTTGATTACACATCCGACCTAATACAAGTGAGAGAGAAGAGAGAGAGCGAGAGGGAGAGAGAGAGAACATTGATGACAAGAACAATCATGAACATATCGAACTTGACGTTGATCGTGATCGTAGAGTTTATTTATTCATTATTAAATTTACGATATATATATATATATATATATATATATATATATATAAATTTAATAATTAATCAGTTAAAACAGTCGATCGTATATCGATGATCAATATATCTATGATTTTAAACGCGATAACGATTATTGATAGAATAGATTATTTGGAATATGAAAATCTGACTTCATGAATTTCACACAAAAGTCCACGTGGGTATAATGAAATGCATATATATATATATATATATATATATATATATATATATATATATATATATATGCACACACATAAAAAAAATATATACATACATATATATATATATATATATATATATATATATACACGAATATGTATAGGTATATACACATATATACACATACAAGCCAACGAAATTAAAGACCAAAATTTGTATATATATTTGTATATACATAAATCAATAAAAGTGTTGACGTTCAACGAAAAATTATATGACAGAAAAGAAATGATTGTCCCCCTCCCCCCCACTCCGTAATAGATACATACTAAATTATCAATTCTACGATCATTTAGGACAATCCAATTAAAAAGGGTCAATTGATTGATCGTTGCAACGATCAAATAATTATTTCAACGTCGTTATCGAAAATAACGATACGATCATAAGTATGCGATATAGATATTTATTCAAAAATTTTATTTATATATATATATATATATATATATATATATATATATATATATTATTATGTTTATCTAACTCCTTTAAAAGGAGTGAACAATTCGTAAATATGCCAAATTTACGATCTTACGAATATATTCGATAATGCATAGATATCATTATGAAGATTAGCGTATTAATTAAAAAATCATCATAGTAATAATAATAAAAAGATCTACGAACTCTATTTGAATTTTATTTACTGTACAAATGTATAATAATACTATCTTTTTCATTAATCATTACACGCAATTTCTAATTAAAATCAAATGACAAAAAATCCAATACGCATAAGGAATGAACAGAGACTGTCGATTAGAACGCATTTCGATATCTGCGATGCGAATGAGTTAAGTACAACGTTAAGTACTTATGATTATGATCGAAGAAATTTAAATACAATTAAGAAGATCTCAAAACCTTACATTGCTTATACATAGACACATTAAATTTAACAATTGATATTAATATTAATATTAATATTAATAATAATAATAATAATAATAATAATAATAATGATGACGACGTGGATGTTGTTGATGATGACAATGACGATGATGATCATAATAATAATTATAATTATAATAATAATAATAATGATAATAATAATAATATAATGATAATAATAATTGCAGTAAACATTCGTAATATATCTATCTGTACACATATACAAAAAAAAAATAAAAATAAACACATCCCTTTCGAAAACGTACGTATTTATCGTATGTGATGCGACGTAGTGGTTTTTTCGATTAATTACACGTTAACAATTAAAAGGAAATATATCAACAATTGCGAGACAATTAGTTAAGAACAATTATGAACAATCGTTGTTTCATTCTTTTTTTTTTTTCATTTTCGAGCGACGAGTCCAACGTCGAAAAAATCGTAACAAAGTGTGTTCAATCGCGATTTTCGTAAAGTCGCATTTGTATTTTTCTTTGTCAAAAATTCGTTTAAAAAATTCGTACGCGTCGGTTTACGTTCGTACGACGTTGATACAAAAAAGGGGGTGGGGTGGGGGTGGGGTGGGGGAGAGGGGTGAGAAAACAAACAACGCGTTCGATTTGCAAAAAGGAAAAGAAAATCGAACGCGATTGCAACGACGATCGATCGCACGTAAGATCTATAATGATCGAGACAAAAAACTTGGCACTTATAACGTATATATATTTGTATATGAAGAAAAAGAATTATTTTGTTTATAATTAGCCGTCACGAAATGGACGAGAACGGAACAACAAATTTTCGAAAGGCCAAGAGATCGATACAATTGTTTTTTCTTTCTTTCTTTCTTTTTCTTTTTTTTTTTTTTTTTTTTTTTTTTTTTACATTCGATCGAAAACGGACGTGTATATAT
>OU426873.1:1847505-1860005 GCA_911387685.1 Dolichovespula media
TTAGAATCTAAAGAAATCCGGAGAAGACTAGAGAGAGAGAGAGAGAGAGAGAGAGAGGAAGAGTTCGTTCGTTTTCGCAACGATGAAATCGACGAACCGTGGTGGGAGTGGAGGGTGGGAGGGTGGGAGGGAGGTTCTACCGATTACGATTTTGCTCGTCGTTTCCTTCTTCTGTGGGTGGATTCTCTTTTCTTTTTTTTTTTTTTCTTTTTTTTTTTCTCTTTATTCGCTCGAAACACCTTCAAACACGACTTTCACGAATTTTAACAGCAAGAGAGCGCGTCGAATGCTATTTACGGTGAAAGCGATTTTTACCGTAATTCGCTTCCCTACTCCACCTCTCCTTCCACCACCGTCCCTCCGTCTTCTCAGTGCTAATTGGATAATTAATCTCTGCCAGGAAGAACGAGACGACGTTTGACCGTAAAACTCGTTTGCATAGGTAAGATCTCGCGGTTGCCAGGAGAATGGAATTTTCGTTGCAATGCTTAACGTCGCGATATTCAAATTTGTTACGAGCTTTTACTAACGCGTTCGCGTTTAAATAGGTACAACGTGTTTCTCTATGCGTGCGGTTGCGCGTGCGTGTATGTGTTATCCGTGAATATGTTATCCGTGAATATCTAGATTACGATAACGAACGTATTTTCCGTTTGTTACGTGCTTGCTTAGATATTCGCGTTCGAATATATTATTAATAGTTTTCTATACACGGGGCGTCCAAAATGTATTGGAACCGAACTTATGTAATACTACGTAGATATATATATATACTACGAGAGGTCAAATGTGTGAAAATAACAAAAAAAGTTGATATAAACTTACGCTCAAAAATGCTTTTATCGAAAAAAAAAAAAAAAGAACTCGTGTCGATAATATTTTAATAATAATAATAATGATAATGATAATGATAATAATTGAATTAATTGCCATTTATTTACTTAACAACGCTATTTTAATTATTCCGCGTTACAATATTTCCCTTTGAAATCGTCCACGAACTATTCGATAAAATAACTTTTCGATGAAACATTTTAACACATCTTTTTTTCATTCATTCGATCTCAGTAAAACTTAATATAATCTTTTAATACAACGTCCGATACATTTTAAACACCCTGTATACGTACGTATACACACACACACACACACACACACATATATATATATATATTTATGTACGTACGTAAGAACGCAAAAAGAAAAAGTAATAACAATAATTACGTTCGTGACTATCGAGAGAACGAATTCGAAAGGGTTCGGTAAATTCACGAAGGAACGTAACGCGTTATGGTAATAAATCAAAATTATTCATACGATAATGATCGTCGTGGATTAAAAGCATCGAGAGTACGTCGTCGTAGTTCGTACCGAGCGTAATTAATATACTTAACGTGTTGAAAGTCATTGAGTCGAGAATCGAGGTGTATGTATGAGTTGTTTGGTGGTACGCGAGTAAAGAAAGTATCGGTTATAAAAGTCCGTTGAAATCTCCTCTCGAATATGGCCGAATCCCAGGGATTCGTCGTTTTATTCTTAACGGGAGAACGCAAGAGGATGAGTCAGCGCGACGAATTAGCATTCAGCGGACGTTACGGGCTTACCTCTGAGCTCCTCGTACTGGCTCAGCTCCTCACGGAGGGCGTACCGTTGATCGTAGACATATTCTGAAATGTAAAAGAGAACACGGTCAGTGTTAATACGTACGTCGGCTTTTCAATATATTCGGGGGGGGGGGAGGGAGTTAGCCAATCCGATTCAATATTGGATTCGATATTGGATACGGATATATATATATATATATATACACGTTATATATATATATATATATATGCATATATATATACGTTATATATAATTCGTTAGAATTATTTCTCGTAAATCGATTCAATTTCAAATCAATAGATTTCTTTTGTTATATTTATTTTACGTGTGATTTTCTCTCTCTCTCTCTCTCTCTCTCTCTCTCTATCTATTTATCTATCTATCTATCTATCTATCTATCTATCTATCTCTATCTCTATATCTCTTTCTGTCGCTTTCTCAAATCGCACAGATTTTTTGGTACAGATTTTTTGGTACAGATTTTTTGGGACAGATTTTTTGGTACAGATTTTTTGGTACAGATTTTTTGGGACAGATTTTTTGGTACAGATTTTTTGGGACAGATTTTTTGGGACAGATTTTTTGGTACAGAATTTTTGGTACAGATATTTTGGTACAGAGTTTTTGATTCTTTTTGCTCTTATATTTTCTTCTTTTTTTTTTACGAATTCTCTTTTTAATTCGAATCTCTCTCGAGCTTGAGTTATAACTCGCAATTAATCCGTCTATAACGACTTTTATGTATATATACGTAATTCTACTGTGGGTTTCTTATCCGCCGAGTTAGTGTTCAATTTATTTTTCCAAGCTACGATAAACGTAGGAACGATACATACAGGGTGTTTCAGTTAAACGAGGCAGCCTATGAACATACATAACATTATACTATTGTATATATGTATATATAAACTATCTATATTATGTTTGTACACTTATATATATATATATATATATATATATATATATGTATATTTAAATCATTTAAAGCATTATAAAGAAAAAAAAACAAAGAAAATATTTAGACGGCCTCCTTTAGCTGGAACATCCTGTATATATATATATATATATGTGTGTGTGTGTGTGTGTGTGTGTGTGTTTGGAAATAAATCATTTTTTTTTATTACTCCGTAAATAGTATTACGTCGAGGAGAGCCGATTAAAATTAACTCGCAATGAGCACGAATTAAATTCAATTCAACCTTTTTCATATCCTAATGGCATATCAATCGCTTTACTTATTCTTTCCTTTTTTTTTTTCTTTTTAATTTCACTTCGTATCATATATTCATATTAATTTCCAATAATTCGTGTATAATCGAGATAACACAGTCTACGCGCGAGCATGCGTTGGTTTATAAAAGTCAATGAGATGGACGAAGGATATTCGACTTACGGAGAGAGAAACGTATAATGTAATCGTGATTTACGAGATCGAACGATCGTTTTTGAAGTTAAGAAATGGAAGAATTACGATCGGTTACCATAATAAGAACGGATGAGGAGGAGATCGAACATTCTCGCTTTGTCAGATCCCCAAAAGGTACGGTAACGTTATGATCGATCGTCGAATACCACCATAGATACCCCGTATATATCCCCGATATAATGACACGGTGTAAAACGATTGTAAGTTGTAAGAAATCTTTTATTTGGCTTTCCTACCTGCAACGTCATCCATGGGATCGAGCACCATTAAACGTACGACGTAGAGATGAGAAAGGATAAAAAGAAAAAAAAAAAAACAAAAATCAAAGATCCACCATAATACGAGATCTCTTTAGCTTATAGATCACTTATGTACGTATATGCGTATATATACATAACGTATAATACATAAGTATATATATATATATATATATATATATATATATATATATATGTATGTATGTATAACGTTGAGATAACCAAGTGAACGTAACAAACGTGATATGCGACCGGTTTTGCGAGGAAAAAGGGAAGAAAAGAAAAGTAGGAAGAAAGGAATGAAATAAAAAGAGAAAAGAAAAGGAAAGAAAAGAAGAAAGAAAAAAAAGAGGGAAACCGTTTTACCGTAAGACTCTAACCAGTTGGTTAGCACGATTTTCCACGACGTTGTTTTCTTTTATTTCTTTTTCTTTTTTTTCGATCACGACGAAAGACGACGGACCGGTAACTTCCTGTTAAATGGGATAGAATAAAAATGGCGTGAATGGCCGTAGCGCAGGCGTATCGACGTATTCGTAGAATTCCCGACCTCCAGTAGTACAAACCTTAACTTGTTACCTAGCAACCTAGTTGTAAACAAAACGTTAAGAGAGAGAAAGAGAGTGAGAGAGAGACGGTCGTTACCTTCTTCTTCGCGACTTAGATACATGGTAACGTACGTACATAACGTACATAAATACATACATACATAAATACATATATACATACATACACACATACATACAAAATAAAGTATATACTCTCGGTTGATGTTAAAAGACATCGACCGAAGTATAAGTTTAATCTACCTGATACGTTTCGCGTGAGGAACGCGAACGTTTGTATAAAACGAATAGAAGAGGACGCAAGGGTGGAAGTAGAAAAGGTTCCTTAGGAAAACCCTTCAAACTTAACCACCCACCCACCCTTCCACCCACTCATCAAACCAACCACCGATTCTATACTCTTTCTAACTTGCTTGCTTGCTTGCTTGCTTGCTTGCTTGCTTGCTTGCTTTCCTTGATTGTTTGCTTGCTTGGTTGCTGGCAGGCTGGCTTGCTTGCTTGCTTGCTTGCTTGCTTGCTTGCTTGCTTGCTTGACAAGTTTTCATTATCAGCCTGGTTGGTACTCGGGAAGGAAAAGTTAGCAAAGCTAAGTTGGTAGCGTTTATACAAGGAGAATCGATTCGATAGGTAGTTCGAGATAACGCGTAATACTTACTATACTATACTTGCTAACTACTGATAGTAATACTAATACTACTATTATCTACTACGTGACTCATTGGACCTAGCGATTATTCCGTTCGTATATTATATATACATATATATATGTATATATGATATAATATATATATGTATGTATATCTACCTATAATACTTATCTCTTTCTTGTCGTACATGACGTTACGAAAGAGAAGAGGGGACAAAGAAAGAAAAATTATGAAAGAAGGAGATAGAAAAAAGAAGTCAAGTGGATCGACTTTGACACAATCGTCAAATTGATCGGTGTCGAATGGTTTGTATGATTGGCCGAAATTTTAACGCGAGGGAGGGTGTTCTTTTGGATTTATTACAAAATTTTGCCAGAGAGAGAGACAGAGAGAGAGAGAGAGAGAGAGTTACTCGATTTCTTTTTCTTTTCTGTTTTGTTTTAAAGGCGTAAACGATCCTCGCGTTAGAAAAAGCTTAGCCTCTGGACTTTTGCCTCCGTGAACAAAAGGACGACGTCGTGAGAGAGACGGAGATAAAGAGAAAGAGAGAAAGAGAGAGAGAGAGAACAGGACCGTATTTATTCGACAAAGACGCATTAGGCACAAACTTTAATGGGAAATATCAGATTTTAATTGTCCTTAGGATCGATATTTATAAGTATATATATTATATTAAAATATTGGAATACTTTATACTGATAATTAAATTTAAATAAATCAAAACTTTATACTGATAATAAATTTAATATAATATATATATGTATATAATATTAAAATATTAAAATGTTAAGATCAAAGGCAGAACAATAGCAAAAAAGAAGAAAGAAAAAAAAGAACGAAAACAAAAAAAAAAAAAAAACAAGAAAATAATAGCCTATTACGAATTCGATTAAGAGAGAAAATGGAGTTGTTAGTATAATTTCGAAGGTATCTCTCTCTCTCTCTCTCTCTCTCTCTCTCTCTCTTTCTCTTTCGATGATGATGATGATGATAAAGCGCGTTTAATGCTTGGGTCCTTAAAAAGGATATAAATGCGGCCCTGGTCGACGGGCAGAGAAAAAGGAAGAAGATGTTCGAGGAACGGTAGAAAAAGAAGGAGAAGGAGATGGCGAAGGAGGAGGAGGAGGAGACGGAGGAGGAGGAGGTGGAGGAGGAGGAGCTTGGTATTCTTTGGAGAGTGGCAGCGAGAAGAGGGATACGTAAGCGGAGGCTTGGTAATGCGAGATCTTGAAGAATAGGACAGGAAAGTGTGGTAGCTCTCTCTCTCTCTCTCTCTCTCTCTCTCTCTCTCTTCTCACTCTGAGTTAGCCTCTGACGAAACTCAATACGTACAATTTTTAAATTACACTGTCCAATCCCTCTTCTTCGAGGAAAGAGAAAACATAGAGATGAAGAGAGAGAGAGAGAGAGAGAGAGAGAGAGAAAGAAAGAGGATCGGTGATGGAAGAAGAGAGATGTTGTTGAACGATTTAATGATGGCTTTTATCAATGGCGACCGATCAGAAGCAAAATCGTCATTTTGTTGTTTAATCGAAAGGAAACGTGTGTTGTTTATTCTCTTCTTTTTTTTCCTTGTTTGTTTCCTTCGTCTGACTTGACCCGTAGAAAAAAGAAAAATAGTAAAAATGAAAGAGGGAAAAGAAGGAGAAGTGGAAAGTATTTCAAGACTACGTTTATTCCTTTCTCTCTCTCTTATTATATCTCTATTTCTGTCCGTCTATCTCTTTATTTCGTTTATCATCAACTAGTATTAACGTTATTGCATGATCGATCGATCGATCGATCCTACTTTATTCCCTTTTGCGTTCCTTTAATTTTGCCGTCTCATTTCTCCCCATATTTTTCTATTATTTTATATGCTATTATTTTTGTCGTTGTTTGCTTTGTTTGTTTGTTTTTGTTTTTTTTTCTTTTTTTTTTGATAGAACCGGTACCTCGCCGAGTAACTTAAAAACCGGTATTTTATCAACGAGTTATTACGAAAACCGGTGAGCATGGGGGGTGGGTTGAAAGGTGGAAAAAAGAAACGAATGCAATTATCAAAAAAAAAAAAAAAAAAACGAAATAAATATCGGATCCACCGATATTCGTTTTCCTCTTTTTTTTTTTTTTTTTTTTTTTTTTTTTAATATACGAAATAAAACATCGTACGTTAAATATCATTATCCCGTCGTTCGGACCGGATCGTCGATGGTTATTTTGCTTTTTCTATTTTTTTTTTGTTGTCTTTTCTCCCTCCCCCCTCCCTCAACAAAAACCGACGCGAATTTCGAGATAAATGTTCAATTTGGACATGACTCGTTTCTATTTGCCGTTGACGTACACGGTTATCGAGTTTTCACGATATAATAGAGCCGATCGTACATATTAGATTTCGTTGTGTATTCGTTAATTGCTTACTTTATCTCTTCGTTAGATTAATTACTTTTAATTACCTTTAATTACTTTTTCTTCCTTTATTATATATATATATATATATATATATATATATATATATATATATATACATATTAACAGTTATTATTACTATTATCTTTCTCTCTCTCTCTCTCTCTCTTTCTCTCTCTCTCTCTCTCTGTTTTTCTTTCTCTCCTTTTTTTTTTTTTAAGTCACGCGTTACTCGACATATTATGAATATCTATTTAACTATTTATCTATATATCAGTTATACATTTATTTTTGGCCATGAAAGCTCAGGTTGTATTTTGTCGTATCAAAAGGTAAGATCTTTTTTTCTGTTCGAAAAAGAGGCCAACACAACGGTCTCATGGAAAAAAAAAAAAAAAGAAAAGAAGTATGGAGCTAGGCTCCAGACGGGGTGAGAGAGAGAGAGAGAGAGAGAGAGAGTGAGAGAGAGAGAGAGAGAGAGATGCCAGAAGGAAGAAAAGAAGAAGGTAGAAACCGGTGAGTCATCAAGCGCGTTCGTTCGTGGGAAGCCGACGGGGACGGTCAGGTGCAAAGTCAACGGACGCGGTCCTCGTCGAGAGTACGGAGGCTCATCGAGCGCCTATATGCGTTCCGGTGAACGTTTGCGGAACGCAGCTTGGTAAAAAGTCATTCCGTGTCACGCTTCTGGACACGTAGCGAGAGAAAGAGAGAGAGAGAGAGAGAGATAGAGAGTTCGATGTCCCGTATCTCGTTTCTTTCCTTTCGTATTTTTCCTTCCTTCCTTCCTTCCTTCCTTTTTTATTTTATTTATTTATTTTTCGTTGTTGGCTTATTCGTTCCGTTATTTCGATTAGAACGCGTAAAATATTGGATACTAAATATCGATTCGAATCGATTCTTCCGACCTCTTCTTAACATTTATGATGTCTCATACAATACATACATACATACACACACACATATATATATATATATATTTTTTTTTTATAGATATATATGTATATCTTTATTCTCTCTCATATATATATATATATATTTTTTTTTTGTGGTTTTTGTTCGTAAGGAGCATGTAAAAAAAAAAAGTAGAAATTAAATTTCA
This sequence comes from Dolichovespula media, assembly GCA_911387685.1. Taxonomy (NCBI): domain Eukaryota; kingdom Metazoa; phylum Arthropoda; class Insecta; order Hymenoptera; family Vespidae; genus Dolichovespula; species Dolichovespula media. The sequence continues at coordinate 1,855,494 of OU426873.1, forward strand.
AATACCATTGCCAATCGAATAATGTCAAATCGGTTCGGTTCTGTCCGTTGTTAAGTTTTGAATATTTTAAATGTTATTCGACGATAACGCGACGCTTTCATCTCTATTACCATAGTTATGGGAACTGAATGGTTTTATACGACGAATGGATAGGATCGATAACGACGACAGTTCTGTTATTTCACGCTTAGCATTTCACCTGTTAACTCGAGCGACGCTAAGAAACTTGATCGATTGTACAAGTGCGGGGAAGGGGAGGGGAGGGGAGGGGAGGGAACACGTTTAATTAACGGCCAATTGAAACCGAGCGAAACAATTTCTCTCTTGGAGAAAAATCGATCGCTTCTCGGACATTTGAGAATTATACGGATCTTTATAAAAAATATATATACACATGTATATATATATACATATATATTTTTATCGAGATAACGATTAAAACAAAATTGGTCGAGTTACATTATTTATAAACAATGCGAACGAGAAGGGAAAAGGAGTTTCTTCGTGTTTGATTAAAAATACCACCTGATCAAACACATCCAAAGCTATCTCTTTACATGCTTACAACCTCTTTTATTTTCTCACTTCACACACACACGCAAGTTAATCAATGACGTGTGACTCGAAGAAGAAGAAGAAGAAGAAGAAGAAGAAGGAGGAAAAAAATTTTTTAAAAAGAAAAAAAACGAAGGCGAACTTGGAGAGATATAATTGAGAAAAAAAAAAGAAACAATAATGTAATAATGTTCAATTAAAAAAATTTCAAATTGCTAATGATTCCTAATGTTCGTTGTTCCTTTCTAATGTAATTATTTCTATCGATCGAAATGATGTACGTATAAAAGGTAAACGCTACGTTCGGTAGTTAAAATAAATCGTAAATAAACGTGTTCGTTGTTGTTATTGAAACAATGTATGTACATACCACGGATGATTTATAAACGTGACGATCAGTTAATTACGAAAATAAACGCATTTGTTTATTCGTATCCACGATTACGCGTAGGCGGTATGTTTCTCTTTCTCTTTATTTCCTTTTTTTTTTTTTTTTATCGAGTCGTCGAGTGAACGCGCAAGTGTCATAACGTGAGCTGTTCGCAATCGTACGTAACGTTCGACGTTCAAAACTGGTTTTTTCATTCATAAAACGATACCGCCAAGGAGGAAATTGTTCTTAGTCTGTCGTATTTTCTAAGAAATATTGGCCGCCGGCCCCGTGTCGTAACAAAACAGTCTTACGTACGAAACGAGAATAACTTGCCACCATCTATACGTGCGTATACTCGAATAGGAATATCTAAAGTGATCTAACGTAACTTCCTTTTCTTCTTCTTCTTCTTCTTCTAAGAAACGTTTTCGCACGTTAGACGAAGATAACGTAGATAAGACACACACATATATACATACTTATACATGCATGCGCATAATCAATGGTTATCATTGAATACGAAACATTAGAAGTTCGTATCTATCGATTACGATCGATCGATGATCCAATATCGATGAACTCTTACAAAAAAAAAAATAATAATAATAATAATAAGAATAAAAATCTCTATTCGTTGATTCCAAAGATTTTTTAATTCCTTTGCTAGTCTACGATGAATATTTTTCAAATGTTTACACCAATGTGATTAATCATCGATCGCTTACGAAATAGCTACGGGAACTTCGTCGAGTCGGTTTCCATGACAAAAAAGAAAAAAGAGAAGAAAAAAAAACGAGTTTTCATCCGTCGCAGTTTACCATGAAACTCGTACGAACGTGACTCAAATTTGTTTTGGGTCTTGCATATACCGAAACGAGTCCTTTGAGTCGGTATTCCTTTGGAAATAGGGAAGGGAAGGGAAAGGGAGAAAAAAAAGGAAGAGAGAGAGAAAAAAAAGAAAAAGAAGGGAAAAAGACCTGTACCTTTGAACGAGAACCTATATAACGTCAAGTTGAAAGTCTCTCTCCCTTCTCTACTCTTTAGCAGGTCCCTAAGGGTAATATTTATCCGAACGGTGGAGCGAGCAAGAGAGAGAGAGAGAGAGAGAGAGAGAGAGAGAGAGAGAGAGAGAGAGAGAGAGAGAGTGAAAACCGGTCTAGTTGCTCGAACTAGAGATGGTCCCTTTATATTTTTTTTTTTTTTGTTCAAGGGACCACCTATTTCGTACGGTTTACGTCCGAACGAAACTTCTCCAGGAACGTCCATCGTTTCACCTTTTATATCTAACCATCTTAGAAATAGATAGAGACGGGGAATAAATAGAAAGAAGAGAGAGAGAGAGAGAGAAGAAGAAGAAGAAAAGAAATGATAGATGTAGAAGAGGAACGTGGGAGAAGAATGAGAAACTGTTGTTTCTTCTTTTTCCTTTTTCTTTTTTTTTTTTTTGTACAGAATAGAACGTAATAAACCGTCACGTTCTAACGGTTCGAATGCAGGCGACGCATAGATAGATATATATATATATATATAGAGAGAGAGAGAGAGAGAGAGAAGTGAATAGAATAGATTAAGTATTAGATATTTAACTATCAAAGCTAACAGGCTTATCAACCTTACCTTGACAATCCTTCAAACAGTCCTCGGGTTGATGATTGTGATCGTCGGGATTGCAAATCGTTGAGCAGGGCTTGCATTGGGTATCAAATCGGCTGCAATATTCCGTGCTCGTGCAAAATTTCTGTCCGCATTTGTTACCGCGTAAATTCATACCCGTAACGATCGTACCCGTGATGCAGAGTACGATCGTCATCGTATTAACTAGAGGAGACATCTTCTTCTTCTTCTTCTTATTATTATTATTATATATATATATATATATATTTTTTTTTTTTTCTTCTCTCTCGTTTTCACGGACGCTTGAAGAAGAAGAAGAAGAGTTTAATGGACGACGACGACGACGACGACGACGACGTGTGGTTTACTCTCGCGAGTAAATACAAAAATCACGGTGGCCTCGTTAATATATTCTTCGAATGTCCACGTGGATCGAGCAATCCTTTTCTATATCTGATATCACTGTCGATCCCGGTAATGACGTAGAAATTGCTCGACATCGTCATCTCATGGGTCTCGTTTGATAAACACGAACGACGATCGTTCTTTTAGCTCGTTGTCATCCACGAGATCGGGAGTTTTCATATTTTAACGGTACAAAGCGATTTGAGAATCACTCAGGCGGGAGAGGAGGCAGGCAATCCGTCGTCCATCGGACGTTACCGACTGACGCGACCCTGGAAATGATAAAATATAATATTATTATGCCATTGGATGTATAGCGTTCGAATGGGATTCGTTCGTACGATCGAACGTAACGTTAGAACGAATTCCGACGGGGCCCCTGTTATACACTTCTTTTATTTTCTTTCTTTTTTTTTTTTTTCTTCTTTACAGCTTCGACTCAATTCGCGTTAAAGTCGACTCGATTCGTATCATCTCTAAGTAAAAATTTATCCGTGATAATTCGTCCGATACGATCGATTCTTGATCCAAATAAATATAATTATTATGAACGATCATTGGATCCGATTTTTGGATCCAAGTGGAGTACTCTCTTGTTCTTTCTTATTATTATTCTTCGATATTTTCAATATCGATTTATGTTTCCCTCCCTTTTTTCAGCTTCGTCCAATCGCGCGGTTCGATCATCGATATTATAAATCCATCGGGATGATGAGCGCGATATTGTCGGTCCGTTGGATTTTAAATATGCGAAGAGGAAAAAAACGAAGGGAAACGAGTAGAAGGAAAAAGAGAAAAAAAATTGAAGAAGAGGGAAGAAAGGAGAGGGCGAAAAGAAAAAATGGGAAAATAAACGCGAACGTCCATCCATCCTTGTCGCATTCCTACGTTCCAATCGCGATATGAGAAACGATTAATGTTGGATAGTTAGATTAACACGCACATATTCCATATATTATATCAACATTGCAAATAACAAATGGCGAATGTGTTTGTTCATAGTTGAGTATGACTCAAGCGGCATACGTTTGAACAATCACGTAAAAAACAAAAAACAATTAACGTGACCTTATCTATTTCGTTCCTCTTTTACTTTTTATTTACCTTGAAAAAATTTGATTCTACGAACAATTAAAAAAAAAAATAAAAATAAAGAAAATAATATATATATATATATATATATATATATATATATATATGCAAGACGATAAGGTAATCTTTTTCTTTTCTTTACTTTATTTTCTTTTACCCGGTTGTTTGTTTATTTATTTTTTCTTTCTCGTTCGTGAATCGTCAAGGACAAATGTCGAATGGAAAAAAGAGAGACGAAAAAAGAACGGAAAGAAAATGGAGAGTTTTCTAATACCTCATCGAACTATGAAATTATTGTTTCTTTTATTTTATTCCTAATACTATGTTTAAATGTTTTAAATGTTTTAATGGTACGTACATACATACGGTATATAAACTACAGGACTATCTGTAATCGATTATTTCGCGCTATGGTAAGGTATGTATGTACTTACTATGTCGACCGGAACATACATACATACATAAATACATAA
>OU426873.1:1862505-1872505 GCA_911387685.1 Dolichovespula media
TATATATATATATATATATAAATATATGTATATAAATATATGTATATAAATATACATATATTGCACGTGTGCATGTGCAATTGCACACAAGCAACGAAACGCAAACGTTAGAGAAGAAAAAAAAAAAAAAAGAAAAAAGAAAAGGAAAAATATGTCCAAGAAACGACAACGATCTTTCTAAATTCACTGGTATATTTTCACTGTAACTTTACCTCGTTCCTTACTTTTTTCATCTTCTTTTTTCCTCTTCTTCTTCTTCTTCTTCTTCATCTCATTCTTCTCTTTCTTCTCTTTCTTCTCTTACGCGGTTTTATTCGACCCTCGCGTTGTGAACGAAACGAACGAGAAAATAAATTACGACAAAAACCCAAAGCAGAAATCGACTCGACTCGAGTCGAGTCGAATCGTTTCTACGAAATAAAATACGGAGAGTAAGGTCGGATTTATCCTATTTTTCTGTATTTCTTATATATATATATATATATATATATATATATTTTTTTTTTTTCAATTAAATTAAATTAAATTAAACTAAATTTAAATGTTAATTCAAATAAAATTTGTCGAACAGACAATCGCAATCGTTTGAACGAACGTTACGTAGTCTTCGATGGATCGGTCGGTTCGTATTTTTCTCGGTTTTTTTATTTTTTTTTATTTTTTCTCTCCTTTCCTTTTATCTTCCCTTCTTTTTTCTTCCACTTGTCGTTTAAGCGATCATTGGAATTTAAACGAAAGATTTTCAAACGTGACGATTTCGTTCACGTACTCGATGTCGAAGCTGTACGAGATTTTTTTGAGTGGTGGGTGGGGGGGGGAGGGAGGAGGGTTTCAGAGATTCCTCGAGATTTCGCGTTTTCGAAGATTCGTCGTGATTTTACGTTTTCAGAGATACGTCGAGATTTTGCGTTTTGGATTCGAGAGGAGTAGTAGTCACCCTAACGGGGGAGCCGTCCTTTTCGATATCGAAAGGAGATCGGTTGGAAGTCATAAGGCGTAGGTAGCTTGCGAGAGCAGCGAAACGACAGGAATGCCGTCCAACTGGTTTCGAAGGTTTCGTGAGCTTGAAAGAGAAGATGAAGAAGACGAAGAAGAAGTAAAAGACGTAGAAGAAGAAGAAGAAGGAGAAGAGAGAAATGGCGGCTACGTACTTTAACGTAGTGCTTTGACCTATGTACTTACGTATATATATATATATACACACACATATAATATGTGTATGCGTGTGCATGTGTAATATATACATATAAGTATTGTAGAGAACATATATCTTTTAGAGCGACACGCGTACGTAATTTATGATACATAACATGGCCTACAAATGTTATTCTTTTCATCATTATGTTTACGTTCCACGATTGTTTTGCATGATAAAGACGATAAATTTTTCCTTTATCGAACCATTTTCATGATCCAATACGACGATCGTCGACGACGTCGTCGTCATCGTTATCGTACCTTCAATGACGATCATTTTTTAATTATTATTATTATTATTATTACTATTTTTTCCTTTTTATTTTTCGTCGACAATTCGAAAACAGACGTTCACGAAGAGGACGATTGATCTCGATTAATAACGAGCCCTTCCACTCTTATTTATCTATTTCTTTTTCTCTTCGCGCGAAAGATGGAAGAAAGTAAAAGAGATAAAAAAAAAAAAAAAGAAAAGAAAGAAAAAATGAACGGCAAATGTACGGGCTTTAATTAATTTCAATTTGTAATCGAATTAGTTTTTCGTCACGGTAACGTCATCTTATAGGGATTATTTTTTATTATTTATATTATTTAGCGGGATTATATAAAATATAGTTTCTCCTGTGAGAATTCGAAGTACGGTAATGGCAGCTACGTTTTAGTCTCGATCGAACGGTATATCTCACGAGTTAATGGGACGACGACGAGAGGATGAAAAAAAAAAAAAAAAGGAAAAAGGAAAGGATATATTTCTTATCTATAGATTATATATATATATATATATATATATATATATATATATATGTACGTATTTATGTATGTACGTATGTATATTCGTAATGGTAAAAAGTTGATTTAAACGTTACGTCGTCGCGTTAATGTCGAACGATTCGTTGTAACAAAATAAAAAAAAAAAAAAAAAAACAAAAAAAGAAAAGAAATAACAGAATAATAGAAAAAAAAAAAAAAAAAGAAAAAGAAATAGAGAGAAAGGAAAGACTTAAAGGAAGAAACGTTTGACGAAATTTCTGATAAAGTTAATATCCAGGAGTACGGCCATATGGGATTGGGAAACTCGTTCGTTGAAATACACGTAGCACGTATATAATACGTAAGAGAATCTACAGAGCGTATATTCGACGTGTATTATTCGATGACAACAACGTCGTCGTCGTTTCTTTAGAAAGTTTCAACGAGTAACAGAGTCCCTCTCGAGCGTACGCCCACGCGCTATTATACGCGAGCGTACTTTCGCCGCGAGAAAGATGGCGCGCATTTTGAATGAATAAAATCCGATCGGCCTTGGGATACCAGGATTGGAAGGGAGAGGGGTGACGCTCTAAAACGGTGGGAGGGTAAGGGGTGGTACGGGAGGGGGGGGGCACGGGGCGGTAGTTACACACCATTGTTCGTGTTAATAAATCATGCAGGAGTAGGGATGAATAAATAATTCGATAAAATGTCAACTCCGAGCTTAAGAGCTTGCTGAAGTAAGTAATCGTGGATATAGTAACCGGTTCGAGGATTTGACTCTATAAAGTTCAAAGTTCATATCTTGCCTGAAAGAGAGAGAGAGAGAGAGAGAGAGAGTAGACGCGTGACGTTCGATCCACGCATCGAAATCTTCGTGAAACGAACGACTACCTTCGCATCCTTTTTTTTTTTTCGTTTCTTTTTCTGTATTTTCTTTCTTTCTTCCTCTCTCTCTCTCTCTCTTTCTCTTTTTTTTGACTTTCTTTTTTCCTTTTCATTCGACAAGGCGACCAATACGAAATAAATACAATCGATAAAATATACTTACGTTAAACGTTCGTCGAATATATGCGCGCGCACACACACATATACGTATAGATATATAAATATATATATATATATATATATAAATATATGCGTACGTGTACATATATTTTTCTCTCTTGCACTCATAAGATCCTTCCCTTAGTGATGTTAGAATCCTCACGATCGAGGGAATAAGGACAAACACAAGCGAGTGCACGCACGCACGCACGCACGCACGCACGCACGCACGCACGAAAACGCACACACACACACACACACAAGCGCGCGCTCACGCACCACTCGTTTTTTCGAGGGGAAAAAAAAATGTGATCGATCGATCGATCGATAGATCCGTTAAAAGTATGAATAAACGACGACGTCGGGCCGAACGCCCGAATTAGTACGCGAGGATTTTTAACGCGAAACACACGACAACGAAAGTTTTACAGAGAGAGAGAGAGAGAGAGAGAGATAGAAAGAGATAGATGGAAAGAGAGAGAAGGAGAAAGAGACAGTGAGAAAGAGAAAGACGAAGAGGAAGGAAAAACCGCGTGAGAGAAAACGCACGAAACACCTGCTTCGATATCGACTTACTGAGCTCGACTGTCGATCGTAAAGAGCAAACCTAATGGCACAAGTCCTCCAGTTCGATCCCCACCTCGGAAAGTCAGTCCGACCGCAACACCTCCTCTCTCTCTCTCTCTCTCTCTCTCTCTCTCTCTCTCTCTCTCTCTCTCCTCGAGTATTTCTTCCCCGCAACCCCCGGAGAACGCACCTGCCCCCTACCGACGACCGCCATTCTTCTCATTCTCTCTCTCTTTCGCTTTCTTGCTCTCCAATTCTCTCTCTCTCTCTCTCTCTCTCGCTTTTCGTCTAATCACCCCCACCACAACGCTTACAACCTGACGTTTACCTGTTGCCAGCCTGCGCGCGCATATTCGCGGTTTTCCACGTTCCTTCGGCATAATACGAAATCCTCTCGTATCATCCTCTCGCGTTAAACGTCAATTTTAATATCGTCGTATCGATAACTTATTCATATTATTGTTATTATTCCTTTTAGTATACGAACAAATTTATATTATATATATATATATATATATATATATATATATATATATAAACATTTATATTAATATCGTATGAAAATCGTTGTTACGTTGCGCTTCGACGATGACGATGAAAGAAGAGTTTATAGTCAGGTGAAAGGAAAAAAAAAATACATATATATATATACAAGTGTGTGTGCGCGCGCGCGCTTACGATATTTGTAATAATTTTATATAATAAATTCGCTCGGTGTAAAAGGCTTGATATTTTTTTGAGGAGGAGGGGGAGATAGGTACTGTGTTATATTTCGTATGGGTGGGGGGGTGAAAAAAATGGAAAGAAAAATGAGACAGTGCACTTAACGAATGATCGAATGGCGTTTTCTTGATTGATCGTGCTTGTAAATTTGTGAGATAGATAAAATGATGTATGGTAAAGTAAAAAATGATTCCACTCTCTCTTTCTCTGTGTCTCTCTGTCTGTCTCTCTTTTTTTTCCAGCCTTCTCCCCTCCCCCAACCCCACATCCCTCATAGATTTCTCTCTCCGTGAGATCTGATTTGACGATATACATTATTTATTGCGTATTAAATGTTCATACAAAGATATAACAATGATCTTCGCTTTATCGCGGCGCTACAGGTGCTTACGTTATTGCGGGTTAATATCGTGGCTTCGAAGGAAACGAACGAGTTTTTATTGCCTGCGCGAAAAGTATTAATAGGATATGTCGCAATAAGTTTTATTTCGCGTCTGAGATTTCGTCGTCTTTCGTCAAAGTTATTTGCGAGACGATTTGAGAGGAAAAAGAAAAAGGAAAAGAAGAGAAGTAAAAAGGGAAGAGAAAAAAGAAGAGAGAGAAAAAGAAAGCAGCAAGAAGTCCCTTAAATATCTTTTCTCACTTATGTATTTCTTTATTTCTTTGTTTGTTTGTTGGTTTGTTGATTAATTGGTTGATTGGTTGGTTGGTTGGTTGGTTGGTTGGTTGGTTGGTTGGTTGGTTGGTTGGTTTGTTTGTTTGTTGGTTTTGTTTCATCATTCATTCATTTGTTCGTTTGCATCTCCTTCCTCCATTTTTTTTTCCATCCTTCCTTCCTTTCTTTTTCTTCCTTTTTCATCCTCCTTTTCACTCTTATTTTCTTTTTCTTTTTTTTTTTTTTCTTTTTTTAATCTCTACACATTCCTCGAAGTCAATCGATTTAGTTTTGCTGCTCTGATTACGCCATTTATACTCGACATTATCGTATGATCGAATAAATATCTTTTTTTTTTTGGTTTTTCTTTCTTTCTTTTTCTTTTTTTTTTACTTTCTAACGAGAGTATGTCGTTAAGAAACTCTCTCTCTCTCTCTCTCTCTCTCTCTCTCTCGCTCTCAAAAAAATGATAATAAAAGAAGAAAACACAGAAAAATTGTCGCAAAAAGAACGGAAGAATTTTTCGAGTTGTCCATCAGGTGACTTAAAACAAAGAACGCGCGTTTTTGAAAAAGAGATTCCTTTTTTACGATTTTTTATCTCATCATTCTCCCCTTCTCTTTACCTCTCTTCTCTTTTCAACGCATATTTTATCGAAGACTCTCTCTCTCTCTCTCTCTCTCTCTCTCTCTCTCTGACAACAGGCATGCATACCAAGTCATGAATAATTACTAAACCCAACTAACATCCGTCCCGCGCAAGACGAATTTAATTATTACCAAAATTGAAGGAAAAATTCGAAAGAAGAAAAAAAAAGAAAGAGAAAGAAGAAGAATCAAGAAAAATTGGAAAGAAAAAAAGGTGTAAAAACGTCGCGTTTCGAAAGTCCCGACGAAATCATCGTTATTTTTATTCCAGCCCTTTTTTTTTTTTTTTTCATTTCTCTCGCTTTTCGATTGGTCGACGATGCATGTGCTCTCTCTCTCTCTCTCTCTCTCTCTCTCTCTCGAGAAAGAAAAAAAAAGAGGAAAAAAAGAATGAACAATGAAGAGAAAGAAGAAAGAAAAGGAAAGAAAAAAAAGAATGATTAGGAAAACGAAATCACAACCCCTACGTCTATCTAAATTCTTAGATCACTATGAATAATAGTAATAATAATGTCGAGTTTGTGCGCTTCTTTCATATACATATATATATATATATATATATATATATATATATATATATATTTCTTTATTTATTTATTTATTTTTCGTTTGTTTCCTTCTTTTTTTTTTTGTTTTTCCCTTTTATAATTTGTCCCTTTTCCTTTCTCTTTTCCCGCTCTCCCTAACCCTCGATTTTTCTTACTTTTCATCTCGCTCGCGACTATTTGTTCTCGATATTATTTCATGCCCCCCCTTCAATCCCCATCCCCTCCGTTCCTCGTACGCGTCCCAATGAAAAGTTTGTTCGTTTCTACGAATGGTATGGTTTTTCCTTTTCTTTTTTCTTTCGATAAGTTTCATCTTCATTTTTATTTATTTCGTTCGTTTGTTTCTTTTTTTTTTTCTTTAATATAGTTATTAGGATGGACACCCTGTATCGATCTTATCCAGCCTCCTTCTCTCGCCACCCCCACCCTCCTCTTTATTTTTCTTCGTTTTCATTTCTTTTCTATACTCTTTCCTTTCCTCTTCTCTCTCTTTACTTTTCTTTTCCTCTCCTTTTTTCTCATACCTATACACACACACACACACACACACACACACACACACACACATATATTGTATATATATGTATGTATATATATACGCACACACGTTTACGCTTATGTCCTCTCTCTTTCTCTCTCTCTCTCTCTCTCTCTCTCTCTCTCTTATCTCTCGTAATTATTATTCATCTCGTTTATCTTTCGAAGGTAATACAATCTACGAGAAAAGCACCCATATGGGGAGTTGATGATAATTTTTCTTCTCTTTCTCTCTCTCTCTCTCTCTCTCTCTCTCTCTCTCTCACTCTCTCTCTCACTCTCTCACTCTCTCATTTTTCTTCTTGTTATCATTCTCATTCATCACTTAACAACTAGTATCCTTGACCTTTATTTAATGCCATAACTATCTCATGGTCGACACCTGCTTTTAATACTGATGCATTATAAAATTAACTTTAAATGCTTAATATATATTTATATATATGTATATATATACGTATATATATATGTATATATATATATATATATATATACACGATATAATTTTATCTCACACATTCATGTGCAAATATACATTTTTCCCTTTCACTCACTCTCACTCACTTTCTCTCTCTCTCTCTCTCTCTCTCATTTTCTTATGTCTATCACACATTACGATCGCAATCAGACTTTTTCATTTCCGATTCGCTTGTTCATTTTATACGCACGCTCTCTCTCTCTCTCTCTCTCTCTCTAAATCTTTCTTTCTCTCTTTCTCTCTCTCCCTCTCTCTCTCTCTCTCTCTTGCTCTCTCACACACACACTGATACAGACAAGCGGTTTATCGATTGCAATTTTTAAACGCTATACAAATTACGAGTTTCACGATTGCTTGTATTTCACTCTTTGTGTGTGTATGTGTGTGTGTATACATGTGTGTTTCTTTGTGTGTTGTGTGCGCGTGTGTGTCCGTTTTTGCGTTTGTTTGTTTGTTTATTTGTTTGTTTGTTCGTGTGCATGTGATCTCTTTTTTTTTGTTTTATTTTTATTTTCTTCCTTTAAAAGCTGCGATTGATAAAGAAAAAGGTGCGAGATAAGAAGCGATTCGTAGAGAATATACGCTCGCGTATTTCGAGATATCCCGTCAAGAGTGGAGGCTGGATTTTCTTTTAAAATCGAGAATTCAAAAATTGAGTCGTGAAAGAAAAAAAAAAAAGAAAAAGAAACACCAAAAAAAAAAATATAAAAATAAAGAACAGGATAATCCACGAGACAACCGACGATCTTTATTTTTATCGTTTGATTCAAACGTCACATAAAATATATATACATCCCAACCCTTTTCGTAGGGATATCCGATCGTCGTTAAAAAGAAAAAAAAAAAAAAAAAGAAAAAAAGAAAGGAAGACAAAAAATAAAAGAGGGGAAGAAAAGATAAAAAAAATAAAACCTCCACGAGACGTTTCCTATCCCGATTTGCGAGCGTACTTGCTGCCACTACTCTTTTATCACACTTTTGTTTCGTTCTTTTTTTATTTTTTGTTACTTAATTACTTACTTACTTACTTACTTACTTATTTATTTATTTATTTCTTTACTTATTTATTTTAGTTATTTATTTACTTTATTTATTTATTTATTTATTTACTCGTTTGTTTATTTTTTTCTTCATTTTTCGTTTTATTTTTATTTTTATTTTCATTTTCATTTATTTTTCTCTCTCCCTCTCTCCTTTATTCGACTCCCTCGTAACACTCCTTACATCGCTTTGTCCGACGTCATCGTCATCGTCATCGTCATTATCGTCATCGTCGTCGAATTAACACGGTTTAAACGCAATGATGAGTCTTCTCGCCTCTCGTAGCTTTTTCTTTCCTTCTTCTTTTGTCTCTTTTTATTTTTTATTCTCGTTTTCTCCTCCTCCTCCTCTCCACGTCGCCTCAACCCACCCCACCTAATTTTCGCGTAATCGACGAGCTGCCTCTCACGTCTGCCATTGGTCGGCATAAAAATTTTGTTTGGAATTTTCATCGACGTCCATCAATTTCCTATATCTTTTCAATATCTTTCATATATGTCACATCATCATCATCATCATCATCATTATCATCATCATCATCATCACGTCGTTATAACGACGGGGTAGGTACGCCTTAGACGTATAAGAGAGAGGAGGAGGTAAAAAAAAAAAAAAAAAAAAAAAAAAAAAGTAGAAAAAACCAAACGATAGAAGAAATAAAACAAAAAATACAACGAAAGAATGTAAAAATAATCAAACGTAGTTTCTAAATTACAATTTGAGTAAATAATAAACGATTATCTTTGATCTCTTCGCACGAATTTACGAGAATAGTAAATAATTACTGTGTTAGTAATTAATTTACTGACTCGACGTGGCGAATCAAACGGGATCAAGAACCAATCTCGTTCGATCTCATGAAAATAAAAAAAATGAAGGAACAAAAAAAAAAAATAAATAAATAAAAAAGGAAAAGAAAGAAGAAACCTTTCTTTTAATCCTTCCTGTTTTTTTTTTTTTTTCCTTTTCTCTCATCTTCGGCGCGCACGATGACCGGGGATAGAAATAAAAAACACAAGTCTAAAGTTTCCGTTACCTTTTTTTTTCTTTTTTTTTTCTTTTTTCATTTAATCATTTTTTTTTTTTCCTCTTTATTTCTCGTTACGCATTTTAACAGACGTCGATGAAATCGCAGATGATAAACTCTTCTTTATTTTTTAGCATTTTTTGTTTTTCTCTTTCTTTTTCCTTTCTCGCGTTTTCTCTCCTTTTCCTTTCCCTTCGTTTCGTATCGTTTCCTTTCGTTTCGTTTTTTTTTTTTCTTTTCTTTTTCTTTTACGCTCTGTACCTAAGGGTAGATATATATTTCAGTCTCGCACAGACCACTCTCTCTCTCTCTCGCTCTCTCTCGCTCTCTCTCTCTCTCTCTCTCTCTCTCTCTCTCTCTCTGCGTTCTTTTCCGTATTAGTTCGTTGACTACTACACATTAATACAAAATATACTTTTATTATAATTTATATTCGTGTTAATTAATAATCATCATCAGTAATAGTAATAATAATAATAATAATAATAATAATAATAATAATAATAATAATAATAATAATAATAAAAATAATTAATAATAATTAATAATAATAATATTTATAGCTTCTTTTTATTCTTCGTTATTATTATTATATCTTTTTTTTTTCCTTTTTCTTTTCCCTTTTCTCTCTCTCTCTCTCTCTCTTCCTCCTTTTCTTATTATTATTATACTTTTTTCTCTCGCCGACGACGACATTAAAATCGTCCGACGTACGGCGCAAATCGGCTTCGTCCATTTCTCTCTCTCTCTCTCTCTCTCTCTCTCTCTCTCTCTCTCACTGTC
>OU426873.1:1892505-1897505 GCA_911387685.1 Dolichovespula media
TCATACAATTGCAAATTAATATTTCGTGAAGTATACGTTGGAGGGGGTTACCCCCATGCAAGTAACGTTTTCTTATGGGACCCGAGGCGAGTGCCATTAACTGACTGGTCATAAATCCCCCATTGATTACCTGCAATCTACGTTAATGTGGAACAAATTTCTATGACTTTACGAGAATATATATGCGCGAGCGTGCGAGTGAAACGAGGAGGAGGAAGAAGAAGAAGAAAAGAAAGAAAAAGAAATGAAAAAAAGAGGGAGAGAGAGAGAGAGAGAGAAAGAGAGAAAGAGAGAATCGAAGATGCCTATATTAAAAAATTTCAGTCTCGTGTAATTTGGTTTGATCAAAATGCAATTCGTTAATGACCTTTTAGCGAGAACCTTTAATTTATCATGCCGAAGGTGGGAGAGAGAGAGAGAGAGAGAGAGAGAGAGAGAGAGAGAGAGAGAGTTCACGAAACTGCTCATTAGCGTGCAATGAGCGCGTGATGCACGTAATCCTCTCTCTCTCTCTCTTTCTCTCTCATTCACTCTCTCTCTTTCTCTCGCTCGCTCGTACGTGCGTTTTATCCCGTTTTGACCCGAACGAAAAGGAAAACGTTAATGTCGAAAAGTTTCGCATCGACGGTAAAAAAAACAAAAAAAAAAAAAAAAAGAAAAAACCAAAAAATGAAAAAAGAAGAGGGGGAATGATTTAATCCCGCAGAAATTGTGGAGATAATGCGTAATACACGAGATACAAGGAAGCAAATTATTGAAACTATTCAACGAGAGATATACCCGGGAAATGCACGGTTAGACGATTTATATATATATATATATATATATAGTTGGACGATACTTGATTGCAATTAACTAATCCTGAAAGAGAGAGAGAGAGAGAGAGAGAGAGAGAGAGAGAGAGAGATCGTGTAAACGTTTAAAAGAAATTAAAACGAGTGAGGGAATACGAAGCAACAAACGACGACGACGACGACGACGACGACGATTCTCTCTCGTCCACCATTTTTTCTTTTTTCTTTTTCCTTTTTCCTTTTTCCTTTTTCCTTTTTCTTTTTTTCTTTCCTTCCTAACGGATTCTTGACGTTAACAAGCAGTTTTACGCGAGTTAAATATTCTCTATCTCCTGAATTATTACGTTCGTTTGCTTCATCGTTTGCATAACTTCATCTGTTTCTTTTTTTTTTTTTTTTTTTTATACGTATAGTAGTACGATCAAAAGAGAGAGAGAGAGAGAGGGAGAGAGAATTACTATCGTTAATTTTCCACAAAGAAAGTTCGTCGACATTTTCTCACGATCAATTAATTGATTATAAACTTTTCGATTGGAATAATTTGATTAGGGGAGAGTATTAAAAAAAAAAAAAATAAATAAATAAATAAGTAAAGAGAAGACAAAGGAAAAAAAAAAAAAAAGAAACGATCAAAATAAAGAATAAAGAGGAATGAGATTCGATCGATGTTCAATGACTCGGATTATCGCAAACGATTACGAAGTTTATATTTTATTTTATTTTATTTTATTTCTTTTTCTTTTTGAGGGGTGAAGGGGTGGAGGGGTGGAGATAATAATACGAGGAGAACGGAGGAAAGTAATGAAATCATGTTCATTAGGAAAAAATACTCGATCTACGTGCACGATCACAGTTCTCTCGAAGCTGCCGCTGTTAGTTCGAGGCTTCCCGGATCGCGCCCTTTGGTCAGTCTATTTCCCCTTTTATTGCGAGGGTGCGAACCACCAACAACACCATCGAAACCCACCACCCATGCACCCACCCATCCATGCACCCTCCCAGTGCCCTTGACGCTACAAACCAATCTCGTACGATCGAAAACAGTCGAGAGAATATGGCACGGTCGGGCTTCGTTTTCGCGCAATGTTTGTCCCTCGTAGGCATTGTAGTACACCTCCACCACATTCACAATACAAATTAAAGAGGATATATATATATATATATATATATATATATATATATATAGGGCGTATACATGCGTTTCAATCGATGACACACGGAACATCATTGAAATTGTTGGGGTAGGTAACAACGCTTAGGTATAAAAACGTAAGCTCGAAGAATATATAATTCGAGTATATAACGTAATTATAAGAAATGCGATTACGAAGATACGAAGATAGTTATAGTTTTCTCTATAACAGATTTAGATATTAGAACGTACTTGTCTTTTCTGTCTCTCTCTTTTTTTTTTTTTTGTTAATGTTCTTTTAAAATTCTCACAATATTTTATTTTATTTATTCCTCTTTCTTAGTTTTCGTTCTCTCTTTTTCCCTCTCTCTCTCTCTCTCTCTCTCTCTCTCTCTCTCTCTCTCTCTCTCTTTCCTGATTATTTCAAAAAAAAAAAAGCAAAATCACTCCGCATGTTTGATGAATAATTAAAAGTTTCACGGAATTGTTATCCATACGACAAATAAAATTTTTATATCTTGTAATTAGTTAAATTAATATAAATATATGCGGATACATATATTCGATCAAGATATCTTCGTTGCCGGGTAGAAGAAAAAAATAATTTATATTTTTTCTACTTTATCACGTGCGAATAAATAAATAAAAAAAAAAAAAAAGAAGAAGAGAAAAAAAACAACTGGATCGAACAACGTGCATATTACTCTAATCAAATTCCATCGTTAATCTATTAGATTTATATTTTTCTTTTTCTCTTCTTCGTCTTCTTTCTTTTTCTTCTTTTTTTTCTTCTTCTTCTTCTTCTTTTTTATCGGCTCGCTACTTTCTTTAAGAACCGTGCGAAACATACATAATAATCAACCTCCTCGTAGCATTATTTCCGCATCATAAATAATTTATTATTGTTTTCTCGTGTATCCATCCAGAGTTTTTCTCTGTATTTATAATTGCCTTTATTTTTATAGAAGAGTGTATAAGCAGTATAATAAATATTATTATTATTATTGTTGTTGTTATTATTATTATTATTATTATTATTATTATTATATTGTTATTATTTCGAACTCTCCTTTCTCACCATAAATAATTTATCTTTGCTTTCTTGTACATCAATCTTACTCTTCACTTGTAATTGGCATCATCGAAAGGATTCTAAACCGTATATTATTTATTATAATAATAATAATTATTATTATTATAATTATTTCGAACAATATTTCCACAGAATAAATCATTTAATTATTCTTACATTAACTTTCCTTGTATTTAACTTTACCAAAGACGACTAACCCAGATAACAATTATTATCACTATTGTTGTTATTGTTGTTATTGTTATTAACGTTACGGTCACTGTAATTATTTATTATTAATTCATTAAAAGCGATTGTTGATATTACGATAATCATTATTAATCGATAGTTCGTGTATCAATTGTTGACGATTTATTCGATTATAAGAAGTTTGAAAAGTTCGCATGAAAGGAGAAGTGGAAATAAAAAAAAAAAAAAAGGGGGAAGAAAAAGGGAAAGAGAGAGAGAGAGAGAGAGAGAGATAGAGAGAGAGAGAGAGAGAAAAGAATAAAGAAAGGAAAAACGTAGGTATGTGTCAAGTCGTCCGTGCATCGAACGACTACTACTCGTTTCGAGTCTGTCCTTTGAAAGGCCGAGAATGTCACGTACAAATTATAGGGTAACGTTCAACGATTGGCCCACGCTCCTTGGCAAAGTTCCCGTTAAGCGAGGTTCCCTACTCGCAAAAGAAACGCCTAGGCCACTCACGTTATATATCGAACACATACACACATACACACAGACACATAAATATATATGTATGTACGTATATGTCTTTTATATATCTCTTTCCCTCATCTTTTCTCTTTATTTCATCTTGACAGACGTTTTTCTTATTCTTCATCTTTTTCTTACAATCCCTCCCTCTCCCACCCTCTCTCTCTCTCTCTCTCTCTCTCTCTCTTTTTCTTTCTTACATTCTACTTTTAAAAAGGAAACGTCATTTCGCTTCGACTCTACGTGAATTTATTCTTCCCCCGAGAACAAAATAAAAAAGAAAAAGACGGAAGAAGAAAAAGAAAACCATAGAAAAAGAAAAGAAAAGAAAAGAAAAAAAAAAACGATTTCCTTCGAGAGTCGACGATAACGTTAATCTTTACAATTGATTAGATATGTCGACGATATTACAGACATAGTACGCGTATTACAATGCTCGTCGTGTGTTTTTTCTAATGCACACGATAAACGTTTGTACGAATCTTTTATCTGTAAGTCGGTCGCGTTATGTGTACTTGAAAAAAGAAGAAGAAATAGAAGAAAGAAAAAAGAGAAAAAAAAAAAAAAACAAAAAATAAAGAAAGCAAAGAAGAGAAGTGAAGCAAAGGGAAGATGATAGGGACAGAAAGTTGAATGAATATTGCAAGATTATTACTGACATTGCGTTCGAACGACGACGATGACAAAAAGAAGGAGAAAGAAAAAAAGAAAAGAAAAGAAAAGAAAAGAAAAATTCTTTTGGGGGTTTGGATACGTCGTGTATATCGTATATTCTAGTTAATCATACCGTAGTATTTTCAAAGAAACGTCTATCTCTCTCTCTCTCTCTCTCTCTCTCTCTCTCTTTTCCTATCTCAAGAGAACGATCTTGAAAAGATCGCGAAAGAAAGGAAGAAAGTAAGTAAAAAAAAAAGAAAAAAAAAAGGAAGGGGGAAAAAAAATGTAACCTGGGGCACAAGCACAAGAAACTCGACGAGTGTGAGAAACGGGGGTAAAATAATTTATAAACAATACACGTTCGTGCATCGTTCATCGTAAAGTGCATTTCGAATGGGAATGCAGTGATAACTGCAGTGCCATCCATATTGTTTTCTTTTTGATTTTTGTCTCTCTCTCTCTTTTTAATCATTCGTTTCTTTTACATTTTCTTCTTTTTTCCTTTTCTTTGCTTCTCTTTCAGTTCATTCTTTGTCTTATTGTATTTTTTTAATTTTTAATTTAAAAAATTTTTTTCTTTTTCAACATTTTTTTCTTTTTTTAATTTTAATTTTACTTACGTTTGGAG